>JAJIYU010008419.1:0-17991 GCA_030144865.1 Tinospora cordifolia | reverse complement strand
TGGGGTGGGGTGGGGGTGGGGAAGGGTGGGGGGGCGAGAAGGAACCTCTCAAGTACTTCTGCCACAAGAGTGTACAAGAAAGTGGAAAGTGGCTCAAAGTAGCTTAAATCCCTCTTTAATTTTTCCTTTTGTTTTTTCATGTAATAAAAATAGAGTTATGAGACCAAACTAAAAACATCCAACAATCCTTTTCCTCATGTCTGACCAAACCCTTTTCTCCTTCAAAAACAAAGTCAAGAAACTCCTATTCAACTATGTTGTAGACTTTTGCAAAGTCAAGTTTAACACAATTGCTTCGTTCTTTGTGCATCTATTTTTCTCATCCATTTCACTTTCCATGAATCGCAATGATTTGTTTCCCTTTTACAAATGCAATTTGTGATTCAGTTACTGTTTTGGGCTGCTTGCTTTCATCTTTTTGCCAATATTTTTGCAATTATCTTATCCAAATGTAGTAAGTTACTAAGAATAAATAGGATGGCACTTAACTGTTTTTCCTGAGGTGGTTGATGGCAATTAACTGCCTTCTTGAGGTGGTCTTTTTTGTAATGGAGCATATATGTCTCACAAATACAGCCATTAATATCCCCTCTAATGAAAAACTCATATAATCTTCATAAGATCCTCTTTTACAATCCAAACATGATTTAGAAAAAGCCGAAGGCAAACTATCAGATCTAGGGGCTTTAGTGCGCTTGTGCTCAAACACAACTTGATGAACCTCTTCTGTCTCACATGGGCATTCTATAGCCCTTGGTAATCTTCTTGTCCGCTGTGGTTTGAATCTATGTGCCCAACCTCCCAACTCCATCTAGCATGACTTGAGTAGATATCTCAGTAATTGGTGATGATCCCCTTCTCAAGTTCTGCCTCATCCACCACCACACCCACACCCACCCTCTTAATTTTTGAAATGGTATTGGTAGTCCACCCTCTCAACAGTGTATGGAGGTGTTTTGACTTAGCATCTCCTTCTCAGTTCCATCTAACTTTGGGCTTGTATTTTACCTTTGCCAGTGAATTATTCAAGGCCATGGTTTTGTCCACCCAGGATCCCTCTTCTCCTTGTCTAGCTCCTGCACTAAGACCTCCAACTCTTGCTGTCCTACCATCTCTCACCCTAATGCTTCCTTGGCCCATCTCTTGAGTTTATCTTTAATATCTCAATGATTGCATGAATTTGTGGCCTTCCCAACCTTTGACATCAATTCTTTTCACCATTCTCCCCGGTGGCTTTTAAAATCTGGATGATCTATTAGTTATCAAACTTGAAAGGAGATTTTCCCAACCAGCTCCAGTAGATCCAATATAACTGACCTTTATTCGATCAGAGACATTCTTTCACTACTTTTTTGATGAATGGAAAATTTTCTAGCCATCCATTCCCTAGCATGAACCTGTCAAGTTTGTGACAAACTTGCAAGAATCAGAAATTGGATCACATAAGAATCACATGGGGCCGAGGAGGATCAGTAATATCCAACTATCTAATGATCAGATCAAATTCTTGCATACGCATGTTTCTCAATTCAACTTTTGGGCTACAAACTATACCACTTTAAAGTCATCACGCACACACCAAAGCTCACCACAGATGCAACTCAACCTTGTTACGTCATCCCAAAAATGGCTCCAAAGTCTTATGTGATTAGGTTCATACAAACTTGTTAACCATCAATTATTTCCACCTTTAATATCAATAGTAAGCAATACAAAAAAATCTCCAACCATCATTGTTGTGGAATCCCATACTAATAGCACCCTTCTGCTGTCACAACCAGTGGAAGGCACGACCTATCAAGATGGTAGGGAAATGTATTGGATTAGCTCTGTATTGGCTTTCATCTTTGTAGGTATCTTTTTTAGTAACATGGCACATAAAAGCAAAAGGAGCAGTCAGAAGAAAAAGATGGGAGGAAGGAGAAGAAACACTCTGTCTATCAATGAGCAACCTATCTACGTACTAGAACCACGACCACGTTATTGTCATGATGGTTGTTCAAACATCTTCTAAGATTAAGGTCACCTGTGCAATCTTCATTCTGGGCAACTTCTTCATGCACTTAGCCCCCATTTTAAGAGTTCCTTCGAGATTAGGATGACTTTGCAACCAAAGCCTACTTCACCCTCATCCTCTAAGAAGCCTTCACTGCTAATCATCCCCAAAGAGACTTTGGTTCCTTTGCCACTGTTCCTACCTTGATTTACCTCACTATTCTACTTCACCAATCTATCTTCTTGGGAACTAGTCACCTAGCTACCATTGTGCCTCTTTTTTGTTACTTCAATAAAAAATTTCATTTTCTTCCCACTGGAATTGCAACTATTTGACAGAATGGACAGCATTTGGCTAACTTTTGGTGCTTCATTGCTTTGGATGTTCCTATCATCATTAAAAGGTCCTTCACTTTTTGGGTCAATGTATTTTAAATGACGTGAAACTTTGCTTTTCACTTAGCTTCCTACTGGACTGAAAGTAAAATAATAACTCATCAAAGATGGCTTCATTTTGGCATATTTGTGCTTGTGCAATGTCAAGGCTCAAATCCACCCCAAATCTGGAATTGGGCTCCAATGCATGAACTTTAGAACAAGTCCTATATTCAGCCCACTAAAATCCAACAACCTTCATCTTATCCCCACTTACCTTCATCCCTAAGTTACATCTACTTGCTTAGGCTCTTAGCTACTCCATCTTACATCAATGATGAATCTACCGTCTGGTCAGGCACATTGTGGATGCCATGCTACATGCCTCCCATAGAAACATCCTCCATGGTCATCATTTTGCTGAGCTTGTACAGACCAGCCCTTCACTGATCACCATCTTCAATATCTACAGTCTACTAACTACTTGGTGCAGTAGAATAGCACTGAGAGTAATTTCTCAATAAAGAGCACAAGTTTATAATTTAAATTAGAGAATAAACACAGAGATCTGATTTTCATTTATTCTAATTTGTGTAATAGCATCCTTAATGCTAATAATATAAGGACAAATAGAAATAGGAATCCTAGTCTTAGTACAAGAATCGAATCCTCCGGAAGGTATAGGAAATGACGGAATAGAAACTTACAACAATAGAGGTCTAGTTAAAGGAAATTTGAGCTCTACTATTGAACTTTGAATTAGTTTGTTCTTCCGTTGAGTCTATAAGTTCATTTAGCACGTCAATTTGATGAGTTGGCTAAAATTTGCATAATTTTTATATTTTAGATATCTTTTATTTGGTATGGATACGCTTTCCATCCAACTATCAAATAAATTTTTTGTTGGAACTTGGTACTTTACTGAACAATTTAATTGACCTCCAAACTCCAATTTCTTCTAGTGAATATCAAACCTCAATGGAAATTTCAACAGATTCAAAGACCTCAATGGAAATTCAGTCATAGATTACCTAAGTTATTATGTTTTAAATTGACGAATGAGTTTCATTTAATAATTCTAAAATGACTTTTCCACTTTTATTTGATTTCTTTTTCTTCTACTTAGTTTCTTTGATCATTGTTTGATACAATTATTGTGCTTATGATCTTCTGCATAGACGTTCTGCTTTTTTTGTGCCCAACCATAATATTTTCTATCTCATTTTTATTCCTCTTTGCTGAAATTGAGAAGTTATTTTTTTAAAACAAAGTTGACATATACAAATAATTTTCTCTGAATGATGCATGCATATTTCATATTGTATTGTTGTTTAAATCTTGGGGCCATTTCTGTTGCACCATATTTTGAAGTGATAACGATAGTTTGATTGTAACCTTTTACAATGTAGCTGGATGCAGCTGCCCCTGTGCTTGCAAGATTGGACAAGCCTATTGTTATTGCTAAAGTGGATGCTGACAAGTATAGACGCCTTGCTTCAAAATATGATATTGAGTATGCTACTCCATCTTTAAGATTTTCACTCTTGTGGGGGCTCAAGGCCTTTGACATGTTACTTTCAGCTTATTGTTTCTTTTCATTAAAAAAAAAAAAAAAAAAAATCCTTAATTTATATTTAGTACATAAGTAGTGTTTTGGATTGGTTTCTCTTCTTAGAGTTATATATTATTACTTGCAACATAACATTGAGTTATAAGGTTATCACTAATAAATATTTTCTCCTAAATGACTTATTGTGCGTCTGATATTACACTAATTCAACATAATTTCTTTCATCATGTAGTGGGTTTCCAACTCTCAAGATCTTTATACATGGTGTTCCTGTAGAATATTCTGGTCCAAGGAAATCAGAATTGCTTGTTCAGTTCCTGAAGAAGTTTGTTGCTCAAGACGTGACTATTCTTGATTCTGATACTGCTATTAGGAATTTTGTGGAAAATGCTGGAACAAATTTTCCTATTTATATTGGTTTTGGGTTGAATGAATCTGTCCTTCAAGAACTTGCCATCAAGTACAAGAAAAAGGCATGGTTTTCTGTGGCAAAGGAATTCTCAGAGGACATTATGGTAACATATGATTTTGACAAAGTTCCTGCTTTGGTTTCTTTACATCCAAACTATAATGAGCAGAGTGTTTTCTATGGCCCTTTTGAAGGTGAGCTGAAGTCCAGTCTGTCTGAATGACGAGCTTACATACATGACCACTTTGCTGAAATTGTCTAATTAGTTTTCTTCTGCCTTGGACCTCAGTTACTTGAATCTTTGTAGTTGAGCCCTTTTTTGCTTCCAATTGTTGCTTTTCTCCAATCCTTCTTCAATTTCTGTAAATATTGATAATGTGTATGTTTATATTCATCTGCTTGTGCACATTATCTGTTGGTTCTTCAGAAAAAGGAACCTCAAGTTCTGCATTCTCTTGCTGAATACTTGAATTTGGTGCCATTCTCCTTGACCACTGACTCTAGTAGACTGACACCTATGGTTTTACCATGGACCTGTTACAAGGGCATGGTGAAAAGGCAAAGATATTGACTTACCTATCGTTCAAATGTTTAGCATTAGAGTTCACCTAGGGAAATGTCATAAAGATTTGAGTGAATGTGATGGTCTTGACCATTTTTATGTATGACTTTATCAGTTATAACTTTTGGGTTCATTTTCTTTGCTTTTGGTTTGTTCTTAGTCAAAATTTTTAAATGAACTTCTAGGTCTAGCGTAGGTGTGATCTACTCTGTCTTTTGATGAGGAAATTTCAAATTTGAAAACAAAATCATCTCTCTAGGTCATGCTTTTATGTAGTTAAAAAGTAAGAGACTTCCATGAGTTTTTTTTTCTCCATTTTCTTAATAAATTTAGTAATAAATAAAATATTAATTCCACTGAAGGGAAAAAAATCTAAAAAAATTAGTACGTAATTCTAGCAGCTTTGATTTCTATTAAACGTTTCAAAAGACATCAAATATTGAATGTTGATGCTCAATCTTGTGTAAAAATGATATAAAATAAAGGATTGGTAAAGAATGAAAGACACCGAAAAAAAAAAAGAAATTAAAGATTCTATTATGGACTTGAATAAAAGAAAAGGGATCAATAAGTTCTAAAATAATGTTAATTAACTTACAAATCTTCCATATAGTATAAATATCATTCGGTTGTGTAATTCTTCTGTCAAAACTGAGGTATTGGTACATATTGCCAAATATAATATGTAAGGCAATAGAAAGAGCATCTTTCTATTTCCACTATTAGTAGATTTTGGAGAGGCAGGAAAGAAGCTGTCGAATAATTATTTTGACCAGAGCATGTAGGGTGCACATTAATTTTGTGATGGTGATGTCTCATTTGGTGTATGGCATGTTTGTTTTTCCACTTTTCCTTTCTATGTGAAACTGACTACCGTTAAAGCGGTTCCTAATATGTTCCCGTGTATGAGAAACCATATTCTGTTGTTAGACTGTTTTACTTTTCCTGCTAGTTTCTCATAAATTTGGCTTAATATGAGTTTGGAAAGACCCTATTGTATTTTAAGCATCTTTGTGAATCGTCATTACCGTGATAAAGTCCAAGTCTAACTTTATTATTTATTTATTTAACTTTATAAGCGCAAATTGTGAACAAGTTTCATTTTCTTGTTCACTTCAAATCAGGAGGTTGATTTGCTTTTTGGTCCAGCATTATCATCACCTTACACTACTTTTATGATATAGAAACACTTAATTCCAAATTTTCAACTATTTGGGCTCAAAGTCATGAATCTCATGTCTTCCAATATATTTTCATATCATTCTTATTACATACTCCTGGTATCTTTGGCTTTCCTCTTGCTTTTGATCAGTCTTTAAGGTAATGTGGAAATTGATGCACCCTTCCTTGTAGCACCTGCGACAACTTCAGTTTCTATGTTGATTTCAAGAGTTTTTCTTTAATGTCTATATGAAACTGTCGATTTATGTTTCTATTTTCTTGTGCAGAAAGTTTCTTGGAGGACTTTGTCAAACAAAATCTGCTGCCATTGTCTGTCCCCATAAATTATGACACCCTGAAGTTGTTGAAAGACGACGAGAGAAAAATTGTAGTTACCATTTTAGATGATGAGTCAGATGAGAAGTCCCTGAAATTGATCAAGCTGTTGAAAGCTGCAGCATCTGCAAATCGTGACTTAATATTTGGATATTTTGGGTTTAAGCAGTGGGAAGATTTTGCTGAGACGTTTGAGGT
Source organism: Tinospora cordifolia (assembly GCA_030144865.1). NCBI lineage: Eukaryota > Viridiplantae > Streptophyta > Magnoliopsida > Ranunculales > Menispermaceae > Tinospora > Tinospora cordifolia. Next base: position 11,385 of record JAJIYU010008419.1, on the reverse strand, counting down.
TTATAAGAAAACAAAACTTCCAAAAATGCTTGTTTGGGATAGAAATGAGGAATACATTACGGTGAGTTGATGCTTTCCATAAGTTCATTTCATTTATTTTTGCTACATTTTGTTTCATAAACTATTTGCGGTTAGTTTCCATTGCTTATTTAATCTGCAGATAAATTGTGATTCACAATTACATCCAGGTTTAGTGTGTTGCAGACTGCAGGGTCAGGGAAGATCATCTAAATTGCATTTCATCAATCATGTAGTAAATGTAGTTTCACCATTAAAAACATGTTGGAATAAAAATTGGGTTGGTGATTGGGCATAATTTTTTATTTTTATTTATTTATTTATTTACTTTTTAAGAAACGTGAATTTCATTAATAGAATTTTAGGAACAAAACAACAGGCAACTGCCCACCAAAAAATTCACAATACAAAGAGAACACATCTCTACCTCACTCACCCACGTCACAGACCCCTACAACGTCTTTCCCCATCCCCTAATCCAATCCGACATAGAATAACCCAAGGACAATGAACAATTCCTGATCCAGAAAGATGCTAGATACTGAGAATCTTCCCATAGAGCACTTGGAGAAAGAAATCTACCCTCAAAAAGTCTAGTATTCCTTTCCTTCCCTAAGCACCATACCACGACTAAACTGACCACCACCCAATGAGCCCTCTATTTGAATGGAATGTCATCCTGATAAGGGCAAACACTAAACTGAGCCTCCTGAGCATTCACCTGCTAGAAGATAGGAAAATGGCTTGCTTGGCTTAATTGATATGTCATGACTTCTTAATATCAATTATCAAGCTATTGAATTCAGTCCCTAAATGGAACAAGATGGCATTTATACTATAATTTTTTGTGAAAGTTCTATAATTTTTGTGGAATCGAAATCTAGTCTGTGTATGAACATGAAAGTTGCTCTTATGCCATCAGCTTTTCTCCTGCCAAAAGTACCTGTTTGTTATTGATTCTTATTTATCCTAGTCTAAGGGCAAAATTGTAGGAGGATGACATTACAAGGAGTTGAAGTTCAACTCAATGATGTAGATGTGCATATGCTATCCTCCAAAGTAGTGGAATATAAGACAAGTGACGCGTGTCATCCTCTACTCATAGGCTTATCCAATTTTAATACGCTTTTGCAAGTACTTTTGTGATAAAGTCTAGTCTTTTCGTTTGTCCAAGACACAAAGTTGCTTATTTTGGCTTTATTTTTTTCATATGATTTTCCAAGAGTTCTAATTAGATGTTAGATATAATCAGGGGCTGTCCCATGCTATTTCTGTTGAGAAATGCTATCCATTTAATAGGAATAGAATTTCTTGATGTACTTCTCAGACGTTATCTCTCTCTCTCGTTCACTCCCCCTCTGCCCCCCCCCCCCCCCCCCCCCCCTGGGTCCCGGGGATGGGGTCCTCCCCCCCCTTGATACGCCCCTTTTCCTCCCGAAGACCCCCCCCCCCCCCCCCGGCGCCTTTGGTGTCTTGTTTCCTTTGTTTCTATGCTCCTATCTTGTCATCGTTTCCTTGCAAGCCTTCGTTCTTGCTTTGTGATATCTACTTTCTCCCTAGCTATTCCTTCGTCTTCCCTCTTTTCTCTTACCTCTTCATCCTTTCTTGTGCTCATATTTCTAGCCATAACCCTCCATCACGATTACATATAGAGAGTTCCAAAGTTCATGCATCCAATGGATTCCTCTTCTTCTAAGATGTAAATGGCTTGATTTCCACTAAGAAGTTTAGATATCCCCATGAAACATCCCCTCCTATTTGAATAGGACTCGGCCATAATCATCTAATCACTACCTCTCCAAACTTTATTGAACACACCATTTCTTGATGCCTCCATTGCTTTCCAGATCTCCTTCACCCAGCCAGCTAAAGTGTTCTCTAGTTAAATGGTATATTTTCTCAATTTGGTCTCCTCCTCCAGCATCAATTCTACCCCATCATGGTGTATTAAAAATCTTTTATATATAAAAGACGCATGTTAATACAAGCCCTCTGTGCCACTCTTACCCTCCGATAGGTATCTCCTCTTCCGTTGTTCATTATTTTTCAACTTAACTCCACTCGTCTCCTTGCTCCAACAATTGCTCCTTGGTAGGCCCCTCTAACATGAAATCCCCATTGGCCCCCTTACTTACCTTCTTTTAATCGTTGTACAACCCTCCTCTTCTAGGAAATTTTTGACCACGTTCATGTACAATCTCTTCCTTTCCTAACCATGTCCACCTATGTTAGGTGCTGCAAAGTATTCTTTACATCTATTTTCGTTCTCCTTCCCACTTTCATTCACCTTCCCATTCGTCATTTAGTTCTTCCTCGTTGTTATGTTTGTTGATCTGTTCACCAATTTCCTTCTTGCATTCTGAATTTATTCTTTTTTTTCTCTATACCCAAGCTTTCTAGCCAATGGTAGACAACACTGAAAACTTTCGACAGGAAAAATTGGTGTAGATCTTCTCATTCAAGGAGATTTACCCAACTTTGTACAGATTGTTTTAAGTCCATGACAAGCCCATCTCTACATTCATAATGCACAATGAAAATGGAGGAAAGTTACATGGGCCTAGAACCTGCACCTAAGTCAAAATCTAATGAAGAGTGATATGCAGGATGCTCTGAGTTTTATTCAAATTTTGGAGCAAATTCATCCGTCCACCAACGAGGATAGGCTGCTATGGCCTATGGATGGGGGATCCTCGAAGCACTTCCTCATCAAAGTCCTTCTTTCTATGCATAAGATACTGGACAAGTTAATTTGCTTAAATAAATTGAATTGTGCAAATGTCATTCAATGCAAATTCCCTAACCACCCCTGACTCCCTTCATACTACTTCCTATGAAGGGAAGTTGTTGAAGACTGCAACCATCTTTTAGGATGATGCAATCTTTTTGAGCATCCAGGCAAAGTGGAACTACAAAATACTGAATTTGGTGACCCAGCATCTGAAGCCTTATTTTCCATTCCCAGCCAGCTATGCCCAATCTCTACTGAAGAATAGTGGATACTCATTATGCTCTTTGTGTGGTACACCATATAAGAAGAACGCAATACAGAATATTTAGAAATTGACAACAGTCTATGGAGATCTTATGGGAGAATTCTCAGATTTTCTTGCTATATGGGTTTCAACTTCCAAACTTTCTAGGAATTATTGTTTTGGGCAATGTTATGTAAGTAGGATAGCATATTGTAAGTTTTGTTTTTTTTTAAAAAAAAAAAAAAAGTGGCTATGATTGATTGTATGTTTTTATCCTTCTAGAAAATCAATCTCCAAATTCCAATGAATTCTCAAAAGTAGGATTGTAAACGAGTTGGATCGAATTAAGTTTAGCTTAAAATATGGCGTGACATGACCTTGTTGGGTGAAAATTTATTTCACCTCACTAAGACCCAACTTCAAATTTGATCAAGCCTAACCCAACCAACTTGATGGTTAGGTGGGGACGATTGAGCATACCATCCAACTTTATTAAAGTAAAAAACCTTTAAAAAAAATATTACGGCCCAAGGGTCTCACACATATGCGAGAGACCTCACATGGTTTAATGCTTAAGGGGAGCAATGGAAAAGGCCATTTTATAGTGGGTGCCTCCCCCACCTGTTCTTTAGTCTTGCAAGGAGCTAATGTTTCTAGATTTTGCATGCCATGTATGAATTTCATAGTTACTAAGTGGAAAACCTAGGTAAGAAGTTGACAGATATGAGAGTAAACAAATGTGGATGGCAATGGTCAAGTTAAATGAAATGAGGTGGTGAAGTTGATGCTTGCTAAGTGAAGGAAGATGGACATAGCACTTACCAGGTAGCATGTAGTATTACTATTAGTTGTACTACAAAAGTTCAAATGTTGATGAGATATTGGCAAAAACAAATTTATATTATGTATTTTTTTTTTTAACTTTATGTCATATCTTTGGAATGGGTTTCAAGATTTGATATTCAATTCGTGTTTGGGAGAGTTAAATTCCATCAATGAAGATGGTGGCATTATTGTTTGTTCATGTCTTCATGGAGGTGATTTCCCAACGAGAAAATATCTGGTGTAATGTTCTCATTAAACATTAAAATATATTTATAAAACATATGGAAAATGATACTCATTCATTTTTTTTCTTATTTGAAATATGTTGATTGTTTTATGTAAACCAACATATAAATAATTTCTATATGAGCATCAATATATTTATATTTGAGGGTTCCAATTGGCATGTTCTTGGCTTCACATTGGAAATAAATAATTTTAACAACCACTGATGTTGATATACATAATTTGATATGCTTCAAACCAAACTTATGTTTCTAAGAACAAATTGTAGCTAATAACATATATCATTTACATCATTAACAGTAATTATATTCATTAAAAACTGGAGGAGGGTGTATCAAATAGAAAGAAAATAAATTAAAATTAAAATTAAAAAATGAATGGAAGGCTAAAGAGAAATGTAATTATAGATTCTCATTTGCCAACACTTGAAGGCTTGAGAGGTTGAAGAGAAAGAAACTCTAATTTAGCCCGACAGGGAAAAATGACGAAAGAACATAGAAACTTCCCTCTTATAAATAGCTCCTCCCCAATATTTACTACTCCCTTCTTCATCGGATATAGCTTTGGGGCAAGCTTCTTAAAGAGCCCCTAGTTAATAGCAATAGGGTTCAATCAAATGCAAATTTTTGCAGTACTATTTGGTGACATAATTAAATTAATGGGGATAGATGGTTGGGGTGGTAAGATAGGTGGATTGGGCCAGGGTTTATGGGTTCAAAATTTTTCAACCTGCAAAATCCACCCGACCTTGAGCAAAAACCTGACCCAAAATAGTCAGGTTGGATCAGGTAGGGTCGGATTGGTCGGCTGCCCTTAGACCCCTAAAACTACTTGCAGCAATTAGCTGGATGAGTAACATTACTTAATTAAAGAACTCATGGAATCAAACCACGAAGATTTGATTGAATCAAAATTCATTGACTGGAAAAGTCATAAACACCTTATTCTATATCCGAAGCAACATTAAATAAAGCGCAATCAGACAAAGGGAATATCCCAACATCCAAAACTACTAGTGGGAAAAACCTTCACAAAGACACCCAGGTAAAAGCCACTTAAGTTGGACAAGGTTGTGGCACCTCAGCCAATCCACAAGGATAACCACATATTCAACACATTCTTCACATCTACTTATCATAATTTTAAGATTTTCAGCATCAATCAACAAGCACAAAACAATAGTAAATTTTATATGATAATATGAATGTTTCTAAGACATATACATAAATTTACTTGAACACCACAATTTGGATTTGATGCAAGAGAGCAAAGTAAGCAAAACTAAATTGAGTAAATCAAGAACAGAAAATGTTTGTCTGTGATGATTGTACTAAGAAAATCTCTAGCAAAGAGTGCACTCTTTAGGGGGTGTATTGTGATGGTCTCACTTCACCAAATAGGTAAAATACCAAAAGGCATACATGTACAACTTAGTTTAACTACTTCCAAAGCCTTTACAAGAGCCATGCAGTAGTAAAGCAAGTAGGGAAGAATGAGTTATGACATGATAATAACAAAACCATAACATTAAAATTAGATTTTTTACGCCATTTTGTAACTGTGCTAATGTTGCATAATTCTAAAGGTTTTTCTTTTTTTGTTCAAATTGAAAAGTTCTTGAGATTTCAGCCAAAATGAAAAAAATTAAAAAAAAAATACAAAAGTTCAAAATTCAGTTTTTTTCCTACAATGAAACAATTTAAAAACTCTTTAGAAAGCAATTATAAATTTCAATAAACCTTCAAAAGGATGGTCAAACTACAAGCAATAAAGCCACTTAGTAGTTCAGAAATCAACAGTAACTCAGTTGGAATAAATTCTTGTACTCTTTGTATAGTTCCACAAGCTAGCACGCTAGCACTTCCCCTCACCGCCTCCCCTGAGGCAACTAACAAACATCAAGCAAATCAATGCTTGAAATGATGCTTGAATCTAAGATTACCACTTACTCATGCTCTAATACTGCCATTATAGATATTAAATTTGAACACTCTTGTTTATCTTTTTTGAGAAGAGAAGATCAACAAAGTTTTAAGACTTGAAGGTGCATGCATAAAATCAATAGACTGATTTTGTCAAGCAATTGTTATATAAGAGATCGTTTAACTGAATTGACCTCAACTTCTGGATCAGCAAGGTGAGCTGCAAGCTTCTTGCCTTCCGCTCTGAACTGATCCTCATCAATGATCACCTATTAAAAGAGGAAAAAAGGAACATGATGGAAAAATGGAGAGAGTTGCCCATCCGTATCAATAGCTAGCTCCACATCAGGCCTACCTCAATGAGATTGAAACTTGGGTGACCATGCGGAAGAGTCTTATTCACGCGCCTTCCAGGAAGTTCTTCTGTAATTGGTGCTTTGGTGTTAAGGTAGAATAGTCTGGGAACATGTATGGGAACTTTAAGCATGATGCCTTCCACAATAACCCAAGCAAAAAAGCGTCCAGGTTGTGAACTTGGCAAAAGCTGTATTATCTGAAACACAAGGGAAAATTAAATCATACAGCAATGCTTGAAGGATTGAAAATCGTAAATCATTTGCTACAAATCAATGCCACTTCAGTTTACTACTTAAATTCATCCAATCATACACAATCTTCAATAAATCATAGCCGATGTGAAGATCACCCACATCAGCTTTGTACTAAATGGAATATGATTTTTAAGCAGATATCAAATTGTTCAAGCAAATAGTTAGAGTGAGATAGAAACCTCATTACCTGCCAATGCGAGCTCACAAGAGCTAAATCATGTCTCTTGAAAAATGAACTAACACCACTTCGACCTTGATTTTGTTTATGACTTGATATAGAACCAGGAAACTCGGAAACACCAATTGAATTGTCAACTCTCTTCAAGTTACCTAGCCTGGAATACAGATAGTGCTTAGGAAAAGATACCAGTTATCAAACTAATTTAATGAGTAAGTTGAAATACAATTAGTAAGGAAAACAAATTCAGGCATCAGAAGGCTCCATGCATCCACAAATTACACCTAACAATGAGACAAATGAGCTAAGCAATGAAAACTGAAAACATATCTCTGGTGTCTTTTATTCAAAATACATGAGCTGAAAGCAAATTAAAGCAAAGACAAATATGTATATATATATATATAATTGCGCACGTCTTATCTTTGTATTCTAGCTGTTCTCAGGATATATTATACTAAGTGCAACACAAAGAGCAGCTGAAGGTTTTCCTGTATCTGTCATGTCTGTCTGAAGAACAGTACATTGGTTGGTCTAAAAGAAAGTCTTCAGGTCATCATGCAGAGACAGTAATAACTTAGCAAATTTCAAAGTCCAAATCCGTAAGTTACACACACGAGTGTATACTGTATACACATATACATCCGTAAAGACTAACACATGTACACCCCTAAAGACTAATATTGAAGCAAAGAAATGACTTCATGCATTCATATCGATCAAAGAGTTAACGTATTTACATACTTGCGCATTTTCCGTTTTTCTCTAGTATATTTCCATTTTCTCTTCTTAACTTCAAGCCAGCCTTGATAATCAACATCTTTGTCAATATCCTCATTTGAGATTGCACTTTGACCTGATGGACTGCATGGTACATGCAAATTGCTAGTGGTGCTATTGTTTTGTTGCCCAGAAACCAAGGGACGAGAAGCCTTTGATGATTTTTGTTCTTTATTTGTTCCATAGCAGCGGACAATAGGTTGAGGATGTTTTTTTGAATTAATGTTCTTATTTCTGAAGTCTTCTAAGTCTTCAACATCATTTTCCTTCACAGAACTGAAAATATCAACCAGTTTTCTCTGACGGAATTTGTCTGCCTTCTCTTGGACCTTTTTATGCAGCCAATCAGGATGAATTACTCTAGGAACAGGATTAGCAATCTGTAAAAGTTCAAGTAACCATCGAAGAAGCCAGGCGTGCCACAGACATCAAACAGAATATGAGAAGGGAACATTCAAGAAGAAGACTTCATGTTAATAAAGATATAAAACATTGGTCGAAAGAAGATAAAAGAGATGCAGGAGAAGAAAATGAGAACTTAAAAATCAAGCTCTAGATTTTGCACCTTTTGCATCGCGGCAGGAATGGTAATAATTTTCTGAATTGCTGAACTGAGCCGTTGTTTATAATAGGACCAATCAACAATTGACCGAATGCCCACGTCGGAAGAAATCTTGCACCACTTACGCAGAAAATACTTTTTTTCTGCAAAAGAAAAAGAACTATTAAATCCGAATTCAATTGAAATAGTTACACCTGTATAACATTTGTTTTCACAAAATGTGAGTACATATGTGTGTCAATGTGTGTGTGGGTGTCTATAGTTTGATCTTACCAGGACCAGTCTCAAATATGGCAACAGGAATAGCACGTTCACTAACTGGAGTACCCTGAATTTGTAAATAAAAAGAAATCATATGCATTGAAATAAACTCCCAAAATGAGAAAAATGAAATTAATGATGATTCAAAGATGCTTGTCTAAAGTAGGATTAACAAAGAAACAGGAACAGCAGCTGCAAGAGAGATCTAACATGAGAAATATGAATCCAAAAATATCACTAAGATACATACAATAAGATGAAGCATAAGTGATGAGAAAAGCTGCATCATAACACAAAGAAAACTGCTAGCCACTAATTTTCATTGACCATTTGATCTATAAGCAAGATATGATAGACGTGATTATTTTCTTAATACCTAACGTTCTGAAGTACAATAAAAAGAATTGAAGACCAAGACAGTTATCATGTTCTGCAGAACTAAATTATGTTCACAATTGTCACTAAAATCTCTACTTTATGCAAACATACCCATGTCCAATACATCATGACATGATATGGATACGGGATATGTTTCTAACACTTCTAGATTTTAGAATATTGATATGTATATTGACCAATGGAAAGAAGAGATACAATTAATGAAGGTAATAAAAATTGACTAACAATTGAAATTCACTTAAACGGGAGGACAAAACACACAATAAATGTGAAAAGAGAAAAAGTGAACATATAATAGTTATGTCCCAGTCTCCTAGAATTTGAAAATGAGGAAGTCAGACTGCTAGACATGTACCCATACCCAACATTCACACCCAAGTCCAGGTGACATAACTTTCTATAACACTAAAGAAGCCACATCCAAAATGACCACTACCTTATAAATAAAATGTTTGTGTGTAATTGTCCCATCAATTCTATAAGACTAAAATATTGCAATCAAAAAAACTCTAAATAGGGTTATATTACAATGCGTCATCTATACTCTATGTCCGTATTGTTGCAAGCCTTGGATTCAGATCTAGTCACAAGGCGATACTGCTTGAGGTTTTCTGAAGAAACCTATGGTGAGAGCAGTGATGGAAGGGTGGCGCTCATCAAAGAGGGTGACCTACCATGGAGCGCAAAGAAGAGAGAGACCTGCCTATCACAATTTAATAAATTTTTCTGCTGCCAATTTCATTATCTTCAATTGTGTAATTTTAGAAAACAAAGCTATAATTCAATTTTAGGTAGTGCACAACAATAAAAATATGGATCCTAATTCCCTTTATATTAGTAGTTAGTAGGAAAGAAAATTAAGGACATAATCACAATAGGAATCTGAAATCTTTCCTAGAATCATTCTTAGTATAATTGATTGAAATCATCCTTATTATTGCCTTACTTTGGTGGTTGTTGATTGCAGCTTAAATTCTTATTAGCCGTGTCTTGATTTTGTTTTGCCATGTTATCCTCCTTTCCTTTTTCAATTCCATCGCCTTTCTTAACAAAACTTCTTCTATAATGCTTTCCCCAAAAAGTGTTTGTAAGATCGCTTCCCCTCAAGCTCAATTTCAAGAAAGAGTTTAAAACTCACCAAAAGGTTTCTTGGTGGCCTCTGCAAGTCGCAAGACATTGCAATAAACAAAAATTTCCAAGGCGCCATAGTTGAGGCAAGAGCAAGGAATTTAGAGTGGAGTAGGCATCAAGCGTCCTTCCACTAAGGCTGGCAATGATAGCATTGCTAAAGGTGGCACACCAATATACATCTTCAGGAGGGAATCATAGAAGACATCATGTATGCGGTTGTGGAGAGCGATCTCCAACAGATAGGCGACCTATCCAATATGGTACAAAATCATGTAAGGACTACAAAAACATTGCACCAGTTGATCATGGTGACAACCTGCCAATAAGAGTTGTTTGTGTGGGTGCAACCTCAACAAAACCCACTCACCATGGTTGAAGGACACTTCCGTTTGCACCACCCCATAGCACATTTTTGTCTAAGCTTGTACTTGGTGAAGTCGATAGTGAACCTCAGTCAAAATTTGGCCATGCTATTGTAACGTGCCTTCCCTGCTTCCAACATTGTTGAACCCTCAGTGTACTAGAGAAGGAGCAAGGAAACCTTCTATAAACCACCCAAAATGAAGGGCTATGCAAAATTCTATGATAGGATGTATTATATGTTAAGAGACCTAGCATAGGATCTAGTCATGGGATACAAGCGTTTCCACATTCTTGATCTTCCTCAGCTCTTCTTAGAAAGCCCTATGGTGGTTGCTTCCCCTTAGGCTCGTTGTTCTTGATGGAAACTCTTCTTTGCACTGAATTTTTAGGTAAAAATAACTTGATTCTTTTGTTGATCCCAACAACTAAATAGGTTAGAAGCAATACATATATTAGAACCTTCTTAGGAAACAAGAAACTTCCTAATTGCTATTTTTAGCCAAACTTCCTTTTTGTTTCTGGGATATCCCAATCAAAATGGGCAGTAGGACACACGTTAAGCGATTGGGTTGTAAATTAGAAAGCCATCTCGCAATCTTTTGCAATTTAGGGTCTTCTTGTCCCCTACATTTATCTATATTAATTATATCCATCCTTAGCTTCCAGTTGAAAGAAATAAAAAATGGCAAAAGGAAACTTCCTAATTGCCATCCTCTAAAATTCTCGTAACACTAAAACAAAAACATATTAAAATAGAAACATTTTATCACATTATAGAAACATATTATCCTTTAAAAATCTTGAAATACTAAATAGAATATTAAAATAGAAACATATTATCCTTTAAAAAATATAGATATACTAAATAAAATATAGTCACCCTTGGATATAGGAGGAATGCCCTGTCATAAGCTCATTTCCAAGCCATCTGCACTGGCCCCACTCTTCTGGCATCTTGAATAGACTTTACCCATAAAAGCAACGTCCTCAAAAAGAGCTTGTCCTCAAGCTCCAACTCAGATAAGCCTCATGACGAGTGGTAAGATCCTCCCATGTAGTATTTTTCCTCAAAATCATGCTCCCAACAAACCAAAACCTCCTAATGCCCTCTATT
>JAJIYU010008418.1:0-18200 GCA_030144865.1 Tinospora cordifolia | reverse complement strand
GCTTTATGTCTAGGGTTTATTTATGTTGCATATTATTCATTCATCATCTAAAGAATGCATTTTTGCATCTCTTTATCTATTTAAAAGTGTGCACATAAAGTAAGCAACAAACACCTTCAGGGGTTGCTCCTGGTTTGAGACGTTCTTTGTCATACCAGGCAGACCATCCAAATAAAGTTTCTCTCCATTTGGATACTGGTACCTCATTTAGGGTGAACCATGGGCCATTACTGGATCGATGAAGGTTAGAGGAAGAAGATGTAGCTGAATTTTCTACATCAGGAATTTCCTCATCTGGAGGAACCTGAGAAGGTCTTGCTTGTTGTTCAGGATTTCCTTGAGGAGGAGGATTGGCCATCATGGAAGGAGGAAGATCCCCAAGATGATCTTCATCTTCAGAATAGTCAAATTGATGATCAGAATCATTAGGACTATTCAGATCTAAAGAGTCAAAATTTTCCTCAAATCCTGTTGGAGGAATAACTAGACCTTCAGAAGGTGTAGGGGATAAAGGAGGGATAGGATAGTTATTCAGAGGAGTCATGGTGAATTGAGGAGGAAGTTGAGATGGGTCAGCAGGTGCTTTGGCATGAAGACCTGGACGTGGACGAGGTCGAGATGGTGTAGAGGTTTTGGATGGAAAGAGTGATTGGAAGGGAGGTTTAGAAACATGAGGTTTAAATGCAGAGGGATAGGACGAAAAAGGTTCATTAAAAATGGAAAAAGAAGAGGAGGCAGGCCTGGGTTGATGAATAGGTTTGTATTTCTGGAGGTCCTGTTCTATGAAAATCAATTGTTCCTTTAACTTGCGGATTTCCTTCTCCTTTTCTTCAAAATCAGGTCCAATATATCCTTGACTGATGTATTGTCTTAGAGTATAATCTAAGTCATCAATCTTGGCGGTAGTCTTTTCATGAAAAGAATTGGCAAGATCAAACATATTAGAAGTTTTCTCTGTAAGAGATTGAGTTTGTTTAGCCATATCATGAATCTGGGTGGAAATATGAGATAAGTATTGATTTTGCACGATGGCATTTTGGCTTTGCCAATTCAATACTTCTTCAGGAGCACTCAATGATTTCATTTGCCCAGAAGGTAAGACTTCATTAGATCTGACAAAAGGAGTAGTAGTGATCTTATCATCTACTTGGACTCTAGTTAAAGGAGGAAATTCTTCATCATAAGCTTGCATCATAAAACATGGAATTGAATGGGTTGGTGTAAGTGTAGAAAGAGTCTGGGATGTAACACAATTTCCTTTATTCCTTAACAAATGTTTTATACGACGGTCTGGTTCGTATAATGGTGAAAAAGGGTCATCATAATCATCATCATATGTATGCTGATGATAGGAACAAGGTTCTGAAGACTTTTTCTTAAGAGGAAGATAATCATCATCTTCTTCTTCATCCCATTCATTTATACAATCACAACCAGGAATGCATTTATCAGGATTGCAATCCCACATAAAATGCCCATTCATATGAGAATGATAGCATGGCTTTCCTGATGAGTCAATAGAATGAACTGGAGGACCTTTTTGTTTTTTGGAGAAAGAATCATGAAAAATTGGTTCAAACATGAAAGATTGGAAAATGGGTGTGGAAACTGAAACCCTAGATGTCTCTGGTAAATTATATTGAATCTTGACAGTACCATCTTTCTGAGAAGAAAGAGAAGGAGAATTTACCGATGAGATAGGGGTTCTGAGGGCTTGTAATCTGTCATAGGCTGTGAACCAGGTTGAAGGAAGAATTTGTTGTAACTCCTGCTTAGGCAATTGCCTTGGAATCTGCACAATTGTAGGAGTTAAGTCATCATGGACAAAAGCTAATAGAGCATCACCAGTGGAGTTAGAAAGTTTTAGTTGGATGGCATGGTCCTGTAACCTGTAAATCATTTGATAATGAATTGTAGCTATAGGAGCATTCGGAACTTGGGGAACTCCGGTGATCTGTATCTGTGCTTTGAATCTTTGTGAAAGATTTGGGTCCTTGAGACTAACAACAAAATCAGGAGATATGGTAAAGACCATAGAACCAGAATGAAGGGTAGTGATAACACTGCCCATGAGAGCATGCTCATATCTTAGCATATTGGTATCAAGAAGAGCAACCCGAGTTGCTACTGGAAGATCAGCACGACCATGATATGAAAGGATGAGACGGATTGCACCAATATGAAGATGAGTATAACCTGCTTTCTTCCATTGGTCAATCATCTGCAGAGGGATTTCTAGGGAGACATATTGTTCATCTTCCCTAGAGTCGAGAGTACAGGCAGTGAGACCTGTGCCCTGGACATATTCCCGAACTGGAGGTTTCTTGTGAGAGATCAGAGTTCTAATAGAACGGGTGAAAGACCTTTTCTGAGTAAAGAATGTATAAGGGTTCAAAAGAGGAGGAGCAGTTTCACCTATTTGACGTTCTTCTGGAAGATGAGTAATCTCAACAAGATTATCTATCTTATGAGCAACAGTTTTAAGGCAAGAGGATGGAAGGGGAGGAATATCAAGGGAAAGTGAATGAACTAGAGGCGGATTATCCGAATGAGATGAAGAAGGTAGAGGAGGAACATCATCAGCAAAGATGGATGCCATATCATGAGCACTGGCCTATAACGCCCACCTTGGCTAAAGCGGCACACACTTCTGTGACTGGGGAAACAAGATTGCTGATTACTGTGCCCTAAACCTACTGCACTTCAAGAGGATGTAAATACCAATAAGAATGAAGAAGAAGAGGTAATAGGAGACAGAGAGATAGTTGAAAAGGTTGAAGATATGAATATTTAACTGTTCCATAATAAACCAGAGAATCAAAATAGGCTGAAAAATACCTCAGAAAATATCATTACCATACAAACCATTACAAACATACCATCGGATCAACAGAACGAGACGATGTTATATCATTATTAATTAATAGTTTTGATATAAGTTAAATATTATGTCGACTATATACCAACTTTTGATATACTTATAATTATTAATTAATAGTTTTCATAATATTATATACTAAAATTATACCAATTATATATGAATGTTATACTATTATTTCTAAGTCAAATGTTATATCACTGTTATATTAATAGTTATTAATTAATAAGTTGTAATATTTATGATATTAAATTTATATGTATAAAAATTAAAAAAATATTTATATAATTATTTTTATTTTATTAATATAGAAATGTCTACCAGCGACAGTGGATCCCAGTAGTTGTCCATGGTCCCGGCAGATACGTAGCAATTCGACTTCTGCTCTCCGATCCCAAATCCAATATCGACAACAGAGTTCACGACTTAACGAACATGATTCACCGAACGTTGGGCACGTGGTAAATACCACGCTGGGTGGTCCCCGTATCAAACCAAGCGTTTCAGGAGCTTCGTCGTTCTATTGTTCTTCCCGCGACCGCTGTCGCTTCGACGGTACTGAACATCAAAGACCGTGCCGATTCATGAATTAATAATTCTATTGATAGTTAGATTTTGTTTTTTATTTGTTTTAATTTTCTCTCTTCATGGTAGTTCCTAATTTCTGAAATCTTGGTTGATCTCGAGGTTGACAAAGATCGTAGAATGAGTAATTTGAAGCCTCCAGGTCTCACGCTCAAACTCGTTCTTCTTGGAGACGGTAGATTCAAAGCCCTAGTTGCTTAAATTATAGGCGATTCTTTAGTTTTTCTTAGCGAATAATTTTTTTTGATCAATTTTTTATTATGATCCGACTTCTAGTTCCTCCAGTTCTTGTTCGTGGTGGTGTAATTGCGCCATTCATGTACTTTGCTCGATTCTTATCGCCTGTTTTCTTTTTCTATTTTGTCGAAAATATATTTCTCAGAAATCACCTGTGTAGTAGCATTAGTGGTTATGGTCCAACCATAGCAGCCTGTTGTAAATCAATGATGGGGTTAAGAAGAGAAGATTTCTATATTTAGAAAGTTCCATGATGGGGTTTGGGTTTTTCTACTGAAGACGAAAAACTCGTTGATTATGAGTTGTATAGATTAAAATTCATGTTAAGAATTTCGATTGGGGGCACAAATAACTCTGCGTTCAGGCACTGCAATCTTCATGACTAGTTTCCAGACTCTTCCCTCTTCGATGTGCATCTGTGTTGCGGACCAGCTAACTAAACGCTTCTCTCAAATATGATATCATTAAAAGATCTATAGGCATTTACTGGTTTCATCCATCATGCTCTAATTCTATGTGAAAAGTCTCGATAAGTATTTCCCTCTTCATTTATGATTAAAATAATTGCATGGAATGGCATGAATGGTCACTAATGAATGATTAAACATCTACATGCATTCCTTGGTTTCATCCATCGTGCTCTAAGTTTATGTGAAAAATCTTATTTAGTATTTCCTTCTTCACGAATGATTGATGCAAGTAAATGGAATACCATGAATGGTCACCTATGAATGATTAAAGATCTATAGGCATTTCTTAGTTTCATCCATCATGCACAAGTTTTATGTGAAAAATATTATTAAGTATTTCCTTATTCACGAATGATTAATATTATTAAATGGAATAGCATGAATGGTCACTCAAGATTTAAATGTGATTCGGTTATATCTAGCCATTGGAATCAGTTTCCTCTATTTATAGAACTTTTGACATTCTTCTTCAATTTTATTTGCTTGTTAATGAAGTGCATTACCTACATATAGACATTTATGTGTGTGTGTAATTCATTTTCTTCATAAAAGATGTCTTCATGAAGTTCTTTTAAGATTTGAAATCGCATTCTGATTTTTATTATCATGTCTTTGTAGGTAGAGTTGGAAAAACATCCCTTGTGTTACGTTACGTGAATAACGTCTTCTCTGAGAAACAAGAGGCAACTGTGCAAGCTTCTTACTTAACAAAGCGTCTTGTTGTTGAAGGTGTGCCCATTACTCTAGCTATTTGGGTGGGTTTCATCTCCTCCTTCCCCCTAAATGATTTGAGCCTCTCTCTCTCTCTCTCTCTCTCTCTCTCTCTCTCTCTTTAAATTTAAAGACCTTTTAAGCAAGTCATATTTTTTTTTTAAATTTCTTTTATTTCAAAACGATACTCTTCTGTTTTTGGGTTAATGAGTAGTAGAAGACTCCATTTTCTGCATTCTCACTATAAAAATGTTTTACACTCCAACTTTGGCTTCATCCAAGAAGGTGGAGAAGACAAACTTGTACATAAGTATGATTGAAAGTCAAATAAATAATTGAAATAGTACATAGGTGAGTTAATGGAACACCAAAACCATGTCAAATCTATTTTTAGCAGCACACGTTTATTTGATAATCACTAAACCCCAAAGCTTTAAGTACATAGGTTAGAAGCATGTCAAACTATTCTAAGGCAATCCCTCATGTGCTACCTCACTTTGCATGTGACTAGTCGTGAACGATTTAATAAATTTCTTCCATAGTAATACTCTCCAAAGGATTTGAAAGAAATATTATGGCCTTTTGTCTATAATCTTTTTAGTGACACTACTTTATGTTTATGACTTATAGTGTCAGTACTCCACATGTCTAAATGAAACGATCATCTCAATTAAGAAAATATAAAATAAAAATAAATATTTACTTATATGTTGGGTAATATATATATTTCAGGGTGTTAGCGCAACTATTTAAGCTTTGCTTGTGGTTGGCCACCTTATTAGAGTCAATATAAAGGTGAGTGTACAACGTGACCCACCCCTAAGGAGCACGAGTGGAATGGTCCTCATTAGTTGTTGTAAGTTGTCATCAAGCCTAGCCTAAAGTTGAGATAAAAGTGGCTACCTTCATTTCCTTCCTAAAGGTGCGGTAAGGGGTGAATGAGTGTAGAGAAGAGCGCCTTTGGTGTTGTTGCTCAAGCGAAACATCGTCAACGGCTATCGAGGAACAAGCCAAGCCTAGCCAATTTGTGGTTCGAGTGCCATTATAGCACTTAGGTTTGGGCACCCCAATCCGACGTGGGGCATTCCCATCTCTATTGTGGCGGTGAATCAATCAAGGAGAGTTGGCTGGTTGGCCCTGAGAGCTGTCAATCTTAATCTCAAGATTGCTTATTTGCATTCATAGATATATTGGTGACAATAAGGATCTTCTCTTGTATTATATGACCGTGTTACGTAAGAATGGGCTTCTCAACCTGTCGTCTTAATCAAAGGCAATAGAGTATGGGGTGGTGCTTCTCGACCCAAAATGAGTGCCTAAAAAGGGACAGGTGGGAATTCCATGGCATTGGTGCTCACAAATCTAATTTCATGGTTAGACAACAAATGGGCTCGAATATGTATACACCCATTGGGGGGATAAACATGTTGAAATGGCTAAAGCAAGCTTTATCAAAAATGATTGTGCATAAAATCTAGCACTAACTGTGCAATTGTTGAAGGGGCCCTAGGGCAAGCTCTTATTCGAATACTGCCTCAATATAACAAAACTTGCCCCAAGCTCTTGGGATATCCTTTATTATACCCATTCAATGGAAGCATGCCATATGCTGAGTTGAATCTACCCCATAACCTGAGCAGACAATCTCATACAAGACGACTGTCATCTGACGGACAACTATTTAAATGAAACAAAAGTGTAAAATTCTTCTATGACAGTGCTACTCGTGGAAATCCAGGTTCCACTAGGCTCGGCCATGTGCTCACATGTATATAATTTTTGTATTTGAATAATTTTAATTCATACCTTTTTTCTTTTCTTATTTCATCCACAACTTCTTTGAGGGCTCTATTGTAGGAAACGACATGTTTTGTTGAAGAGAGTCCTTTGCATAATTGCTTTGAATAAGTAAATATATCATTTTTCCTCAACTAATTGGTGTACCTAAGATGCATACTACTTCCAATTGTATTGAGAAATGATTAAAACAAAACAGTAGAACCGAATAAAAAGAAAAAAAACCTCAGAGCTTACATTTATAATGTGGGTTTACTGTAGCTAAATGTTATAATAAAATTCATGAGTAAATGAGGGAAGTTGACTTCAATTTGCAAAGCTTTTGTAAGAATCATCTTACTTAGTCTAGGAAAAGACATTGTCTATTTTAAATTTTTATAGAGTAAATGATAATATTTATTCTAGACCACTTAAATTTCAAAGCTTTGTGTTTTATAGTTGTATTTGTAAGATTAGCAATGGTTTGTTGCATTTCCAGGTTCTTGAATGACCTGTTGCTTCCTATCTTTGCTTAGCAAATAATGGATTGATTTGTCCTTTGGTGGCAGGATACTGCTGGACAGGAAAGGTTTCATGCTTTGGGCCCAATATACTATCGCGATGCTGATGGTCTGTGTTTGTCCCCTAGTTTCTCTCCCTATTCTTTAATGTTCTTGTGCTTGTATCTTGTTAATTAATCTCTTCTAGTGTTGTTTTAACCTTTTTAACAGTTCACATCTTCTTATGGCAGCTGCACTTTTGGTATATGACATTATGGATAATGATAGCTTCATTCGGGTAAGAAATTGGGTGAAAGAACTCCAACGAATGGCTTCTAAAAACATAATAATGGCCATTGCTGCAAACAAGAATGATTTGGTGAGATCAAGAAAAATTGATCTACAAGAAGCTGAAAGGTATGCATTACTTTTTTGCCTTTTAAGAAATGACAACTATTCAATTGGATTTTTGTTTTGTAACTTTTGAAATGTGCACAATTGTATTTTATGACAGTTGCTGATTGCCACAATACGGCCATCAAATTCAGCTTGTATTATGATAAAGTTCATGCTTGTGCAGTTGTGCTGCACTAATGAAGATAGGATGTTCTAGGTCTGA
Source organism: Tinospora cordifolia (assembly GCA_030144865.1). Lineage (NCBI taxonomy): Eukaryota > Viridiplantae > Streptophyta > Magnoliopsida > Ranunculales > Menispermaceae > Tinospora > Tinospora cordifolia. The sequence continues at coordinate 10,424 of JAJIYU010008418.1, read as the reverse complement.
ATCTTTGAGAATATATTTAATGAATGTCCTTATATTATCCAAGTTAAAAGCCAGAAGACTATAAATGTGTGAATTAACAACCTTTGTCATTGAGTTCAAAATAGTTCTTATTCATCATCCTGCTGTTTCCTGTCAAAACACAGTAAAACTCTTCCCTTTATTCTCAGACCAGAATGATTAGTTAATTGAATTGAAGGTTGAAATGGGAGAATATTTCTTTAAAAGAAGCTGCCCTTTTTGTCTTTTCCTGAATTAGAATTATAGTTGTCAAAAACGAAAATATATATATAGGTTAAAATTTTATGATTTTTAATATAGTTCAAAACTTACATGGTCAATTTGGGTTTGCTGACTACGCTACATTAGTGATAAGCAGATTGTCCTAACTACAATGTCTATCTTGTAGTTGATATTTTTTTTCTGATTTATGTAGGAGATCAATTGAATGTGCTATTCTGGTGGTTTAGAGTTCGTTTGATTAGTATTTACTATTTAGAAACATTTTTTTGGACAGAAATTTTTGAATGAGTCTCTAGAGTTATGATCTCAGAAGTTAAAAAAAAAAAAATACAAGAAGTTGTTTCCAGTTTCCTTCATGTAAATCTTTATTGAGAAACGGTTTTGGAATTTTCGATAACAAACTCAACCAACATGAAATGTGTTTAGGGGTCTTTGTTTTCAAAGATAGAAAATTGTTTTTAGATCTCCAACCACAAAGGCCCTAATATCGACAAGATTTCCAGATTTTCATTTGAAACTGTGTATCAAGAAAAGGGAGCAAAATTTTGTCAAATTGTGTGTTGGCTTCGAAGAATTAATGTAGTTTGGGTGGAGAAACACTTGAGTTCACCTACCTTGATAGTTGGATAGATGTATTATATGTGATGGCAGTTTCATTGCGGTGATTTAGAATCTCCTTTAATTGCGCTAATGCTCGTACATTGATGTTAAACTTTTGTAGCTGAGACTTGATTGATCTTTATTTAAAAGCTCTTGGATGTTATGGTTCAAGTCTAATTGCTTAGTCTTTTTAACCTGCTGCCAATGCACGATTTGCAGCTATTCTACTTCTATTGGAGCAAAATTTTTTGTGACATCTGCAAAATTGGGTACTGGAATAGATGACCTTTTCCTTGATATTGCAACTCGTAAGTCATTTTGACAATCAAATGCTGATATAGTTTCTTAGCATCAGCCAGTGAATGGGACATTAATTTCCAAATTTTCCATGTGTGAGATGTTCTAAATAATATGATTATACTTGCGTGGGAGATGGTTCAATTTAATATATCTGTTCCCTTGTAGGAGCACTCCTGCTTAAACGTAGCACAGGAGATTTGTCACCAGCCCCACCCAGAAAAGGAATGCTTATTATTGATGATGAGCCGGAGAAGGAACAACAGATGACGTGCTGCTCATAACATATCATCCAACAAATGTTACTGTATGGTAAGAAACTTAAACCATAAAGGTGCACTTGGTTATCAAAATTGTTAGAATTCTTTTCAGTTTAGTTCAAAATGATGTCCAAAAGAAGTGGCAAAGGAAGACTGAGTTTGGAGTTGGTCCAATTTCTTCTATGTTGCAAGTGCTCCATGATCCATGTACATGAGTGAAAATTGTTTTAGGCGAGGATTGCAATGCATTTGGCTTTCTTGTGGAAATTTTACCAAGATGCTGCTAACATTTTTCATGTTTTAATTTGTAGCAGACAAAGCCTGTTAAAAGATGCACTTCAGAAGCTTAACCTGGACTCATTCGCAACCATTTGATGTGGAGAGTAAAAATTATATCTTTGTAACAGTTTGGTTACCTATCCAAGGGATTGCTATAGTTGTTAAAATCAATTCTTTTTTCTTTTTTTTTTTGTTTTTGATTTTATTCTTCAATTATAGTTAAAGAAAATTCATTGTGCACAAAAATGTAGTAATTAGAGCTCTTCCGATGTGGGGCACAAAATATATTTTGTGGAATAATTGCTTCGTTATTATTTAACTGGTAGAACTGCTCTTTCTTTCATGTATGCCATTCGGTGAAATGAAATGTGAATTGACAAATGAATAATATCGAAAAACGAACATTCATCTATTAGCATTTTTATTTAGTTATTGTTTACTCATTTAGTGGGTAATATTTAAACAATAAAATTAAGCAAAGATGGAGTGTGTTTTATTTATTATAAAAGGTACGTTTGTTTAGATTCTATTTTTTTTATTTGATCATTCCATTTCAAAATATTCAAAAGTATTTTCGTCTTCATCTCTTTTATAAATAAAATTTCTTTAAAGAAAAAACACAAGAAGATGGTTTGCATTGCATAACAAGTGATAGCAACCCGCTCGGTTCCAGACTGGGTTTCAGACTTAATACAATTTCTGGGTTGGGATCATTGAAACCCATCAATTTATTTATTTATTATTATTATTATTATTATACAAAGAACACGGGATAAAGGTAGGGTATCTTAGACATTTCGAAGAAAATACTTTAATAGCATGGAAGGAAGCGAATTTGTAATATTTTTACGTTTGATAACATAATTCCCCCTTTGTAACGAGGTTTCGGAAAAATTGTTGGATTGCCGAGCATAATTCTAGTGCATTTTGTTGGACAAAAACAAAATCTTTTTATTTACAGTCCAACGGTCGGTTATTAATAATGGAAGGGTAATTCCGGAATTCTACCTTCCAGTAAGAGCCGCCAATCTTACAAGAAGACGAAGGAGGGTTTTTGTTAATCAGAGATTCTAAACTTAACCGCCCTATCAGTATCATCTCTGGTTTTCTTAATTCTAAAATTCTTGTTCTAACGAGAGGAGAAATAGAAAGTTGATCGAGTAGGTAGAATATAGAGGGAGAGAAGCGGAGCATATAGAGGAAGAAGAAGAGCCATCGATCATCTTTTATTTCCGAGAAGAAGATGGGGAAGCAGAAAGGAGATGGCGCTAGAAGCAAGACTCGACCTTCAAGTAGCAGGTTCTTTCTCTCTTCGTCTTCTTGTTTTAATTTTACATTAGTGTCTCATTTTTCGATAATTTGCCATGATTGATGATTGCAGCCTCGCTCAGTCGCTGTTGCCTACTGGAGTCGCCACTGTCGGATTCGGAGGCTATGTTGGAAGTTCTCGCCTCGAATCTTCTTCCTCAAACGAAGATGCTGCTCCGTTTGCGGTATTTTTGTTGTTGCAATTGTTCATCTAGTTTTTAATTTTTCCTTTCGGATTCATTCTTGGTTCAGTTCAATTCATTCGTTTCATTTGAATACTAGTTGTTGAGGAGCTATTTTGTAGTTTCATTTAAACAATTTGCATATCCATTTCCAATGTAGATATTGTCTATTTGCAATCTCCTGCGCTGTAAATATTATGCTATTATTGAATCTACATTTTGCCTATCATGGTCTGGCACGTTTGAACCTGGATAGACTGAGTGATAACTGCCACATTGGCTGCTGTTGTGTGTATGTGGTTCGGACTTACTTGTTTCTGAATGGGACAAAGTAAATCCTAAAGTTGTTTCGTTGTTAGCTTGACTGACAATGAAGATATCTTGTTATTCACATGGTACTTCCATTGCTCTTGCCTATTATTGGTTTCTTTTCTTACAATATCTTGTATTGCATATGTGCAGGACATGGATGGCGAACTGGCGCAGCACCTCAAGAGGCTTGGTAGGAAGGATCCCACAACAAAGGTGTGTGTGTGTGTGCATGATTTTTGTTTTTCTTGCCTTATTACAACGTAACAAAGTACAATCATGTAAAGCTGCTTTTTTTCCATTCTAATTTTGGAGAAGCATCTTGAGTGGAGAGATTTGTCGTTGATAACTTGTGTTTGTGGTTTAGTAGTATCAAGGGTTCACTTTGATGTTTGGGTTTGCTATATGCCTAAATCGAGCCCAAGTTGAACGTAATTAGTTTTACATTTTACCAAATTGAACTGAACTGAACAGCTTTTCTAGCATGGACTAAACTGAAAGAGATGTAATTAGTTTGGTTTAATGTTTAATCAGTTTGAAATTTTAAATTTACTAAATGGTTGAATAGATTTACAGTGTGCATGTGCATAAAATACATTTAATACATATTTTACAAATTCTAGAAAAGCTCTCGTTATATAAGATGATAATGGATTCCTCCATGATAATACATTCAATACATACGCGTCAAGACAAATAAAATGATAGAAAATATCAATTTTATTTAGGACCCAAAGTGGTTTAACCATTTCTTTAGGACCTTGCATATGTGGAGCTTGGTTGATGAGGTTTCCCTTTTTTAAAGACAAATAAAAAAAGATAAATATCAATTTTATGATCTATAAAGTCTATTATGTATTATACTTAGTAATTATATATTTTTTTAACATTTCTTTTCTCGCCATTCTATGATAATTTAGTGACCTTTTTCTTGCTTGCAGCTAAAAGCATTGACGTGTTTATCTGATCTTTTCAAACAAAGAACTGCGGAAGACGTTGGGCAGATCATTCCGCAATGGGTACTTACTTTCTTTGTTGTAAATAATTATTATGACGTAGGCTTTATGTTGGTGTTGCTATCGGTATCAAAACGTGATTTTGATTGTAATAAAAAAAATTAATATATTGCGTACAATAGTTCTTTTGACACCATGTGTCTAGTGATTATTTTTTTAATAGGAGGGGTTTATATTGGATCGTTCTATGACTCAACTGAACTAAGAGTCTAAGCCTTGTCTTAACAACATAGAGTCAACTACGTGAATCCACCTTATCCATTTTGTTCTATTGAGATTTAAGTCAACTTTCAAATTATAAGAAGTTAAAATCTTTCTTAATTGTCGTTGTCCATGCTATTTTAAGGCTTCCATGACTTCTATTGTTATGTAAAGTTAATGGGCCACTCTTCTTCATTGGTGCATCTAAAGGCCTAAATTTTATGGCCCACTCCTCCTCTTAATGCTTCGCCTCTCATCCTTTTCTCCTTCTGTATGTATAATGGATCCTAAATGCCCAAAATTCTCACTCATGGCATCTTTTGACTTCTGTTCTTACTATCTCTTCATTTGTATCTATACTTCCATTAAAGTTACATTTAATTTATTTTGTTGTAGTGCCACCTATCTTGATACCTCTAGATGGTTGAATGGTGGAACAAATTCATATAGTTGAAGCATGTTTCTGTAACAACTCAGCAAATCTGACATTTTTGTATTAGTGACAAAATTTATGTATTCTTTTATAGAGTTAGCGTCATGGATGCCCAAAATTTATGAATTACTCCTACCAATGAAAAAATTGCTTATGAAGGGTTTTTTTTTTCCCCCCCCCCTCAGTGTTGCAATTAGTATTTACCTTAATATTAATATGTTTTTCATGAAGTTTCATAATATTTTTCTTCACTTCTGATTATATGATTGCAAAAGTTTTTTATTTTTCTTTTGTAGGCATTTGAGTACAAGAGACTCTTGCAGGACTACAATAGAGAGGTTCGAAGAGCTACTCATGAAACCATGACTAATCTTGTCATCACTGTCGGGTTCGGACCTCTCTCATGAATTGCTTACTTGTCATGCTTTTTAGCTCATCTCTTATTATAATTTAATAATGTCTAATATTGGTCATCTTGTGAAACTAGCTAATTTCCAATTACAGTGGGTCTATACGAGGGACTACCTTGAGCTACTATCCTTTTACGTTATTCATGATTGACTAATATACAATGAAAAATATATTGCCTAAGGAACTTCATTGTTGAAGATATTGTGTAATTGACACAGCTAAGTCAGGAACTAATGCTTAATTAGATGTTTGGAAAGAGATTTTAGGATAGTTAGATGTTTGGAAAGAGATTTTAGGACCCTAATGATTAATGGAAATTGGACTATGACAAATGCATTAAATATGAATTTCATAAAACTAGAAAATACACACACGCACATATGAATTTTAGGACCCTACTAGCCCCCAGGGCGTTGGCGTTGTGGAGTGGGGCCGGCATGTGCTCACAAATTGTCACGTGTTCGATTCCCATCCCCGCCATTGTTCTGATGTCTCCTAGGTCCCACCTTGGGACGGGCGGGGTAGCTATCCTGGTGGATTAGTCGGGTTATGGCCCGGACACCACCAGCGGTCATAAAAAAAAAAAAAAAATTTAGGACCCTAATGGTTAGTTAATGAAAATTGGAGAGAGAGAGAGAGAGAGAGAGAGAGAGAGAGAGAGAGAGAGAAGCGTGTAAATCTTCTTTGGACACACACACATACATGTATTTAAGGAGGGACATGAGTTTGGCTAGACTGTGCTGAAGAGGGATTCACTTGGTGGAGTCGTCCATTCCAAGGGATGCACTTGGAGAAGCCCTTAATAGTGATTTTGACAATGCACAGTCATGAGGAACATTGGGTACCAGTATGCTCGAGTTATTCGATAGTCCTATATGAGTTACTTATCCGCGATTCTTATATGATGATTACTTCTAAGATTTCCGCCAAGTTACGAGACTATGTTTGTGAAGGGCTGGCCAAGAATAAATTCATTCAAGGCATTGCATGGGCGAATCAACTGTACAATGATAAGCCTGTGACAAAGTGGTATATATATATATTGAGTGATAAATTTGCTGTAAACTAGTCATGATTATTATCACTAAAGCATCAACATGGGTATGTGTTTGAGATTAGGGACAAAAGTTTGTGTTTCTTGTAATTCTTGGTTTAGTTTGTTGTTGCTTTTGACTATGGACTACTTATAGTGTGAAGAAACTAATTATGGAGACACTATGGAAATTTTGTTTGTGTGTAGTGAAAAGTGTATATAAATTAATATAAAAACTTAAAAAAAAAGAAAGAAATAAGAAGCAGTTTATGGTTTTCAATGGGGATGACTATTCGTAGTTGAATTATTTCACTGATAGTTTTTGTGATTGGAGCTGTTTACGTAGATACCTCCATTGAAATAACTGTTAAGTTTCCTAGAACACTTAAAAATTAAGTTCCCTAAGGGTTTCATTTTTTTATCTTTTTTTTTTTAGGTGGTGGGGATGACTATGGCATTATAACAACTTCTTGATGTATTATACTCTATTTGGGTAGGCACTTCTAAAGGAGTTTTAAAACAACTAAAATAATAAAACAAATTTGAAACCATCTAAAATTACCTATAAAAGGAATTTTATCAAAACAGAAACTTGTCTAAAGAATTTTACCAAAATTGAAACTTCTGTAAAGAAAAGCAAACTTGACTGAAATAAAAGAGGAACTAAAAACTAAATTTGGAACCTTCCCAGGCATTATTTTACCCCTATGTCACTTTGGGGATTAAGAAGTGCTTTTTGTATCATTTTGTGGATTCTCCAGTTCATCTTAATGTTTCTAGGTAAATGATCATTTTTTTCAATCTTTCTAAATTAATACTATTGGTATTTGGTATCCACGTGTGGTGAGAGATCATGGAAATTGGACATTTTTCATGTTTATAAATGATCCCAAATTGATCCAAGATGTTTATAAATTAATACTACTGAAAGGCTGCCAAATTAAAGGCATAACCAAGCACATCATATCAAAACCATTGTGAGCTTCTTCATGCCTAGGAAACAAATTTATATATTTCCTCTTCTGTTTATCTTCATGTCGTCTTCTCATTATTATTCGAGTTATTACCAGATGATGCTTAAATTAAATTTAGATTCTTTTATTTTTCCAACCTAGGACCAATGAGATCCTCTATTTTTATCATACAAGGAGTTAGGTTTTGGTTTCCTTTCTTTAAATTTTTTTTTTTTCCATTGTTATTAAGCTGGAAATGTAGTGCTAAGTCGTAAGCCGCACGAGGCAGGTCCTAAGCGGGTCTAAGACGAACCATATTTAGAGGTTCATGAAGAATTACTTATTTTTTCATTAGTCTCTCTATGAAGATTAATCATATATCACTTATTTTAATATATTATTTAATTTAATATTAATAATATATTATATTAATAAATGATACATAATTTTTAAATATTATTTAGTTTTTATTAATTTAGAATTTAAAATAAAATTTCGTCAAACCTTTCTAAAAAAAGATAAATTACAACTACCTCATTAGAATGCTTAGGCCACCGACTAGTCGTTCTATGGGGGCTTAGGTATCACCTAGATCTTGACGAGACAATTAGAGTCATAAGAAGATTGGATTGACACCTATTGGATGGAGTGTTGGCAACATTAACTTGATAATTTTTTTTTTAATGGGTCTTTGTTCATTTGTAACAATAGGTAATCCTTGTAGATTAGACCTCATTCTTACTAATCTGGACTTGTACACTTGCAAGGATAGCATTACTTTTATGATTACTTTATTTCTTAGATCATTATTTAATAGTTTTACATCCAAATTTGTGATTTAAAGCTATAGTCCATCCTCTAGTTGTATTATTGAAAATGAAAAGGTTGCAGTCCATCAGATTGTAGAAAAACCTGTTTACCTTTTTTCTATCTGGGTTATGTCATATAATTTGGGAAAGGGTTATTCTTTTGGGGATTGGATGGTCAAGTGGGCTTATGTTTTGAGCTCTTTTTCGTAACAGCTAGTGCTTTTTTGGACTCCTTGTCCAGTTTTTATATAATATGTCGTTTCTTGAAAAAAAAAAAAAAGAAGCTATATTCAATAATAAAGGTTAATTTTCTAGTTGTCAGTGCACAAGTCTCATCTAGTCCTTACATGGTCTTACTCATAGGGATTGATTTATATCCCAAGTAAACATACACTGAATAACAATGTTATACAAACATGTCCTTCACGTGTTCTTTATCTAAAAGTGCTACCTTAGTGTTGGATAAAGAAAAAAGAGAATAAGCTTGATTGCAACTTGGGGAGATTTGAGAACTTGATTTAGTCTTGTCACTTCTTTTAATACTTGGCCCTTTGCAGTAACATGAACACCAATGAGAAGATCGACTTGAACTAGGAGATTAAAAAGTTCATCTTTGCACTTCTTAAATTAGAAAAAGGACTATACTTTATATTTGAGGCACTTGGTTGCGTCCTTGTAAGGCTTCCATCTTGGTTTAATTGTTTAGCCTTGATGTGAACACCAATAAGAAGATAAACATCTACAAGGAGATGAAAGGCAGTGTTGTTGCATTTCTTGCTATATATAAAAGAGGCTTCCTTTTTTAAGACACTTTTTGTTGTCTTTATAAGTTGCACATTTTCAATTATTTTATAATCTGCCATTGTGGCTCATTTGAGGATCACTGTGTACCTATTCAATTTCTTTATACTTGAATTTGTGAGGCTGTAGATTATGACCATCAGACTTACAAAGCGACCTCTTACTGCAACCTCACTATTGCTTTATAGGCTTCTTAGTAAATTGCAATTGAGAAAGTTCTTAGCTTGTGGAATTGGCATTATTTGTAGGATCTTAACTCCTTGAAAGAATAATCAATAAATTTTGATGTCTACTAGAACATGACAGATGAAAAACTTGTTCTTACCTAGTTTTTGTCTAGTTTAGGATAAAGTACTTTAGAAAAAAAAATTATTATTTTATTGGAAGCATTGTACAAATTTAAGAAATCCACCTAGGGTAACAAACACCCCTCAAAAACCACATAAAATAGGAGACCGCCCTCTAAGCCATTCTCCTAAAGATGCCCTTTGGACAATTTACAAGAACTAACCCAAAGGGGAGAAAGATAAAAAGATTTGTCCCAATGATCTTCAAAAGGCACCATTTATTATGAAAAATCCTATTATTTGGCTCTTGCTATAAATCCCAAACCCTTGCATGGACCACAACTCGCCAATATTCCCTTAACTTCCTAGGACAAACGTGGGTTTGAGGACAAAACCATAACGATGGTGCTTCAATTGACTTCCATCACATCTTTTTCAAGATTTCACATTCCAAAAACAAATGATTACTCAATTCATTGAGATTCCTATATGAAATACACTAATATTGTCAAGGCGGTAAAACGGTTTAAGATGATAAGCCTCGATAAGGTGAGGCGGGGTCTAGGCGATCCTTGAAGAATTATATATTTATTTGTGGGTCCCTCACTCAATATATATATATATATCATTAATTAATTAAATATAAATTATAAATAAATATTAAATAAATTATATATATATATCATTAATTAATTAACTATAAATTATAAATAAATTATAAATATATATATATTGTTTAATATTTATTTATAATTTATATTTAATTAATTAATGATATATATATATTATGAAATTATAAGCAATGACATTTATTAGATAATATATCATGGTAAACCCATGATTATTATAAGTTTACTTTATAATCATAATATTCCAAAAAGAAGAGTTAGTTGCTGGAGAGAGAGAGAGAGAGAGAGAGAGAGAGAGAGAGAGAGAGAGAGAGAGAGAGAGAGAGAGAGAGAGAGAGAGAGAGAGAGAGAGAGAGAGAGAGAGAGAGAGAGAGAG
>JAJIYU010008417.1:0-18018 GCA_030144865.1 Tinospora cordifolia | reverse complement strand
ACCCACATGACACATTTTCCCTTTTAGCTTAGTCCTAGCCCATCTTATTTCTCTTTTTTCACATAATCATCATTAGGGAAAGTCTCTCTTACATACCATCATTGTCCTTCATTTAAATTGGCCATCCTTCCCTATGTTTGTTACTATACATAGTCATATAGTACCTTTCATTTGAATTTCTCACCATCTTATACAAGAAGGGTAAGTAGAGCATGGGCTACTTGTACCATTCATCCACATCACCTTTAAACCATCTCCTATTGGTCCATCATCTCTTTGAAATATCTATATAAACCCCTCAAATTCACACTTGAGGGGCATCTCTCATTTTTCATTTTGTCCCTTGATCACATTGGAACTTTTTCTACTTTTAATTTTTTTCATTTTTCATTTATTTTATTTTTGTTTTTCATTAGCCTTCAAGTTCATGGAAGGCTAAGTCTTTTGTTGGGCCTAAGAGGAAACCCTCTCCACTCTTCTCTTGGGAATTCTTGGGTAATACTTCTATTTTATTTGACATGTGTTCTCTAATACTTTTGTTAGGTTTTGTAATAAATTTCATGTATTATATCATGTATTTTGTATAGTTGATTTTGTAAAATCTAATGAAAGATTGATGTATTTCATTTTTATCTTAGTGTGACATTTTTGTAGTTTTCTTTAATGTGTCATATCATATATCTCACATGTTTAGAATTCACATTTTGCATTCACACATATTAGAAATTTAATTTTAGTTTGCTTTTTATTATAAATACCTCTTTTGGGATAACATTACTTTTTAATACATTTGGGTTTAAAGATTCATTATTGTGGGTAAAAAAATTCTTTAGTTATTTCTATCCCTAATTATTTTATTCAAGAAGGACTAAGAGAGGAAATGATTGGGCCTACTCTAATGCCTTAACTCTTTCATCTTATTGTTATTCCTACAGTATCAAAATATTATCATTATCTCATCTCGTTCTCATTTTCTTATTTTATTATACGTAGCAAACCTTAGTTTTAGAAATTTATCCTGATCTTTATGGTTCGACCTTGGGCCTCCCTAAGTTTATTACTTGTTGAATGTACTACATTATTTTTCCTAGTTACACTTACAATTTGTTGCATTATTTGCTTTATGTCTAGGGTTTATTTATGTTGCATATTATTAATTCATCATCTAAAGAATACATTTTTGTATCTCTTTGTCTATTTAAAAGTGTGCACATAAAGTAAGCAACACTAAAGCTAGGGAACATACACACCCACACACTCACACACACACACTCGATTGGTTTTTTTTTTTTTTTAATCAAAGCGTTGGGGAGCGGAAAGAATAGGGGAACAAGGAAACTTAGCCCAACAAGGACTCACAAACCCAACCCAGCTAGACCCTAACTCAAAGAGCTTCTATCTAAAAGGGATCCTATCTTTTAGGAGACGGGAACTAAGGATATAAGCCTAACCAGGTAAGATCTGGGAGATGATGTGAAACTAAAGCTAGGAAACACACACAGCCACATACTCACACACACACCTGATTGCTTTTTTTTTTTTTTTTTTTTTTTTTATCAAAGCGTTGGGGAGGGGAAGGAATAGGGGAACAAGGAAGCTCAGCCCAACAAGGACCCACAGACTCAACCCAAGTAGACCCTAACCCAAAGAGCTTCTACCTAAAAGGGATCCTATCTTTTAGAAGACGTGAACCAAGGATATAAGCCTAACCAGGTAAGATCTGGGAGGCGATGTAGGACTGGATAGCTTTTACGTAACTATGTCAGAAGTGCTTGTAACTGTTTAATGCATTTTTTTGTTTTTTTTTTTTGTTTTTGACTAAGTGTTGGTGAAGGGGAGGATAATGGGTACAGGTAGCTCAGACTCAACATGGACCTACAGACCTTACTTAAGTTAGACTCAACCCAAGAAGCTTTCAAACTAAAAGGAATTTTAACTTTTGGAAGACGCAAACTAAGGAAGCCTAACCAGGTAAGGACTGATAGGCGATGTGGGACTGGATAGCTTTTTATGTCTTTAGCATCAGTAATTTATTAAATTTATATCTATTAAATTATTTTTTTAGTAAGTAATTATATTGTATATGATTTATAATCATAATAATATATTATTTAAATTTTTTATAATGTATAATTTATTAAAAGTTATACATTTTTATAATGTATATAATTTAAGTTATTCATACTTAAAATCAAAAGTATATGCAATTATTTTCTTTTTTAAAATTACTATTTTTTATTTTTAAAAATATTTATTCAAAATAGTTAATTTATTTATTCTTAATTTTTTTTAACTTTTATAAATATTACTTAAGATAGAAATTGAAATATGTTATTAGATTTTTTTAAAATATAAAATTAAATAAAATTGAAAATATAAACTGAAATAAAAATTGAAAAATATTACCTAAATTATAAATTGAAAATATTATTTAGTTATTTTTAAAATATAAAATTATAAGTATTATTTAAATTTATATATTTTAAAATTTTATAAATAAAAAAAAGCCATGCATGGCATTTTAAGAAAATAATAATAATTTATTTAGGCATCTGATTCACTAAACGCGTAATGAGTGTTTCAAAAGCCCCCTAAAAGATGTCCTTTGATGGTATGTTGATTTGAGAAAAATAGTAGGAAGAACCTATTAAAATGTGAAGCCGTTGATAATTACATACGTGATTTAATAGCAATGTTCATCTCCCTTGGCTATCTCAATTGTTTTTACTAGATGTTGACTTGATAATACCTTGATGTCTTTGGTAAGAAAATTTTATTTTAATTAAAAAAATTATATTGTTATTTCCCTTTTTTTCAATCAATTAAGATGTATTAATGCAATTATATATATATACTTATAAAAATAGTATTATTATTTCTTAAAATTTAGCAAACATGCAATATGATTTTTTATTCTATATATAATAAATTGTATTATCTTGTTGCAACACTGTTATTATTAAATGTAAATCTACTTATATAATTTATTTATATAAATTAAATTATTTTTTATTTAATTTTATTCTAAGAAAGACAGTCAGGGAGTCTGAACACATGTTGTGAAATATATATATATTTCATTAAAATATATATATTATTTTATTTTTCAACCCTCTATATTAATGTAACTATTTTTGATTGATGGACTAAAAAAATATTATTAACTTCTTTCATGTAATTCATGACACTGTTACTTTAAAAAGGATTCATTGTACTTTATTTCATGTTACTTTTGTAATTATATAAATAAATACTATTAATTCTCTAAAAATATTTTTGGCACGTGCAAAGCACGTGACTAAGCTGGCATTAGCATATACATGAAAGAAGAAACATCTTCGAGTTCTTACAGGTCTTCGGAGAGAGGAGAAAGGAAGAGAAGAGGCGGAAAAGGAAGGCAAGATGTCTGGAATGGGAGATGGGTACGTGGGAACGGCCCAAGACGCAGTGAGGATACGAAGGTTGGAGAAGCAGAGAGAGGTCGAAAGGAGGAAAATTCAAGAGCTCAAGAGCAAGTCCGCTTCCGCCGGTGGCCAGACCGGTCTTCTTCAATTCGGCTCCGGCACGTCCGAGGTTCTTCTACCTCCACCTCTATCCTACTCCTATCTTCTATGCGCTTCGTTCTAACATTTCAAACTATCATTGTTCTTCTTTCCAGATTCTCGAAACTGCTTTTAAGAAGGAAACCGTCGGGCTTGTTACCAGAGAGCAATATGTGGAGAAGGTAACGCCTTTACTTATTTTAGGTTTCGTTGTTCTTTGGTTATTTCTCAGATCGGTAGTTCTGATCAGGATTCGAAAATTACAGAGAGTCAATATCCGAAACAAAATTGAAGAAGAAGAGAAAGAGAAACTTCAGAAATTGCAACAGGAGTGAGTTCTTTAATCTAATAATGATATTTGCTCCATCTCGCGAGTTTAATATATTGGTATTCTATTTTAATTGAGCATGCGCCTCCTGTGCTTTAGGAAAGAGGAGCTTGAATTGCAGAAGCGCAAGAAAAGAAAGACCAAAGGGAATCTCAGCCTCTTGTCTTTTGCTGATGAAATTGAGAATGAAAGTGATGAAGAAGACATAGAGAACAGTGAGCCATCTCTTTTTCTCCTATCCTGTCTTTCTTTACTAATTTCTTATTTAATATGCACTTCGGAAATCTCCCAGAGATGTAAATTTTTTTGGGCCTATCGTCTGCCTCCGAATTTAGATTTTGTTATCAAATAAATCTTGCGTTACACACACCACAGAAACTTTCTGCACAATAAACTGTTTGAGATGACTGCAACAGTTGGACTACCTCCCTTTATAATATATATATATGTGTGTGTGTGTGTGTGTGTGTGTTTGTTCTCTTTGAAAAATTGTTTACAGAAAATAGGCCTATCATTTGGAGTCAGAGCCACACATAGGACAGCTTCATTGCTTTACAGATTACAAGTTTGGGAGCTCAACTATAAATTCTACTCATAGAATCTTTTAGGTGCCTATTCCAACAATAACCCCTCAATGAAGCAGCTTGTTGAGGCCACACTAAGGGAATGGCTATCATCCATCTAGTCTTATATTTTTAAAGCTTTTTCTTATTTTTCCACCCAAGAAAATGATTTTTTTATGGTTTTTAATTTTGCAAGAAAATTGTGAATGGTGTAAAATGTAGGTGATCTTTATTTTGCCCAAGTTTTTGACTTTGGTGCTAGGAATATGTTTGTTTAAACCAATTAATATATTTGTTAGGGAGCTTAAAATTATATTGTTTTCAATGCCTAGGGAATGTTAAGGCTATTTCTTGGCACCTCCACCCATATGTATTGCCTAAACACTTTAAAAACACTAAAATTAAAGAAAATCGAAGCAAATAATCCAAAGTTAAACTATACTATATAATTGCAATCCCAATCCTTGAGTTTTGCTACAAGTTCTTTTTTTGTTTCTTGAATGTTGCAAAGTGACATTTGTATGGCTAAACAAAATTCCCATAGCCAATATCTTCCTCCTTGGAAGAGGTGGCAAATGGAAGAGATTCTGATAGTGATACAATTGGCACATTATGAAATGTAAATGCCTTTGTTCTTCATATGCTGCGATCATAGTTTAATACTGAATTCTGTTTCTGGTTCTTATTTGAATTACACTAACTTTTGTGCTTCTCTTTCTAACTAACTAAAATCAAGAAAAAAAGTGGAGCATGCACAAAGATCCAACAGTGGATACAAGCTTTCTGCCTGACAGGTGTGTAATTTATTTTTATTTCATCATGCAATTGATACCAACTGTAATAGTTTAAGTTCTTTTCTCGCTTTATTTGCCCTTGGGCTTGACCAATGAACATTGGATTGTTGGGGATAATCTTTCAGGGAGAGGGAGGCTGAAGAACAAGCTGAGAGGGAAAGATTGCGGAAACAATGGTTGCTTGAGCAGGATCAAATTCGAAGTAATTGCTTATTATTATCTTGTTTTATCCCTATAGAATAAATTATTAAGCAGTTTACACTGAATTAGCTTCACCCTTACTTCAGACGAACCCCTTGAAATTACTTACAGCTATTGGGATGGTGCTGGCCACAGAAGAATTATTCAGGTTTGTGAAGGAGAGAATAAAAACCTCTTTTGAAATATTTCCTGGATTTGACCTTGTTTCATCTTTTTGTTATCATTGGATATTTATTATTTAGGTGCGGAAGGGGGACACAATCGGCGAGTTCCTTCGAGCCGTACAACGGCAACTTGCTCCTGAATTTCGAGAGATCCGAACAACATCTGTGGAAAACCTACTATATGTTAAAGAAGATTTGATCATTCCACATGTGAGTATTTTTCTAGTTAATCTTTTTGTTTGTTCTAATTTGAATATGGACCAACTAGTACTACCTTGCATTGTCTTGAGGAATTTTGGAACTTCAGCAGCACAGCTTCTATGAACTAATCATCAATAAGGCAAGGGGCAAGAGTGGACCGGTAATGCTCTGTTGTTATGACTTATTAAATCTATCTTAATGTGGTTCTCTAGTGAATTTACTTTACTCTCTTTACATATGTTAAGCTGTTAAGCTTATATGATGACCATAATGTTGGAGGCATGAAAAATTTAGTATTTGTTTGGGAATAAATGCTAATTTTTCAATTTGTGATGAATTTTAATGGAAGGATAAGAGTGTGAATACCTTATGTAGATGTCCTAGTGTACTGCCTTACTGCCCTTGGTGATAAAAAGCTGGAAACTGGAGAGTCACATGGTAAATATTGGCTACCTATAGAGCAGTGACCCTTTTGTACCACTCAAAAGCACTCTACTTATTGTAGTCCTTCCCAGTTGGCATCATATCCTTGTGACATCAATTTCATATTTGTGTTGGTGCATTTGAGCGTAAACATCCACATATTTACTTCATAGCCACCATTCTCTATGACAGAGGTACCTCATACTTTTCTAGAGCATTAACACGTGTACGTCATAAATATGTTTCCATCCTCTATGCATGGATCTCATCTCTCTTACAATAATAACGAAGGACCTGAACATCTATGTCATTTGAAATTAATAAATTGTGATTTCAGTCTATTCAAATGCACTTGTTCTTTACAGCTCTGTTTTATTTTTTAAAAAAAAATAAAAGGAAAAGCAAGTTTATTTTACTGAATTCTGCTAATGCTAAAATATCAATTATATCCAACATAAAAGGAAAAAAATTCCAATCTGCAAAAAATTCCCTCATCCCCGAAGCCAAAGATTTGAGTCTCAATATAATCATTAATCTGAACTTGATCGTGCACATAGTGATCAGACCTTTAGCTGCCATCTAGAAATCCTCTTCTTCCATATTTGAGACCCAAGCTATGTGTTGAAAGTTCTGTTCGCACTTAAATTGTTGATATAAAAACTTCTATAAGACCTATCAGTTCATGTTGCACTCTTGTTCCTTGTGGTCAGGTCTACACACTTGACTGAGTTTGGCTCACTTCTATTTGGCAAAGTCTATGATACTTGATGCTGAAGATATTTCTTGGCTGGTTCCGAGATCTCCTAAAGTATTGGTTTCCATACAACAATTAAAGTACTGTTGTTTTGATAAATCTACTTGCAACCTCTAAAAAAAATAAGAGGATAATAACAAAATTTTTTTGAATTATTTTTTAATATCTTTCAACCTCTAATTGAAATAGAGGCATAACTTCTATAAGAAAAAGTAAAAAAAAAAATGACTTTTTTAAATAGAGCATGAAATCTATTTCAATTAGAGGTTGTAATTATAATAGAAGCAGATGTAAATTAGAGTTACTAAACACCATCTAATGGATATCCATTTATTGTTCTTATTACGATTTAATTGGTGATACATGTTCTGTCTGTTTGGTTACAACTGTGCTCTTTTTGGGGTACTTGTTTTGTTTCATAGATTGTAAAATTGTTAATGCTTTTTTATTTTCATTTTCCATGCAGCTTTTCCACTTTGATGTTCATGAGGATGTTCGCACAATTGCTGATGCTACAATAGAGAAAGATGAGGTATATTTCACATCTGTCTTTTGCTGACTATTTTCTTTGCAGATCTATAATAACTAAAAGTTACTGTAAGTTTAATGTGTCAAATATCAAAATTAGGATGATGGAGATGATTGTGGCATATGGTTAACATGGTAGCTTGAAGAATTGTTTGAGAAATATTTGGGGTGATGTGACATGGGGACCTCATTGGTGTTTATTTAGATGTAAGGCATTTTCAATAGGCAAGAATTGAAAAAGAAGCAGTAAGAACCTCACAGTTACTGGAGATCATTTTCTCACTTGTACTTTTTCTAATTTAAGATTTGAGGAAATATTTATGTTGTTAATTTTAGTTTACTTCGCTTTTGATGTGTGATCCGAGGATGAGTTGTTAGAGACTTGGATACAATTCAAACTTTTGGACGTTCTATTGGTTTTTCCCTGTATTTTTAAGAAAGTGTTTGATATCTTGATGCAAAATTGTTTTTTTGAAATTTTTTTTGGTGGCCTGCACCTGTGCACTCACATTGGTTTTGGTCTCTGGCCCATATTTATCTGATTGGGTTATAGACCAGGGTAAATGCTCGTACGAATTATGATAATAGTGGACCTTTACGCAATTGTGCATGTTATTTCAGAAGAGAGATCAGTTAAATGAATGCGACTCTTTTTTTGATGTTTACAGTCGCATGCTGGAAAGGTTGTTGAGAGGCACTGGTATGAGAAGAATAAGCACATTTTCCCTGTTTCACGATGGGAGGTACTCTTTCTTCTTTCTCAATCCTTTTGTATTTATATATGCACGATCACCTTTATGCTTCCACACGAGTAGGTATTGGGTAATGATTTGTGAGTAGTTATTCAGTAATGATTTGTGAATGGTTCCATGTATTTGACTTGCTGGCTGGTTTAATAGGTTAATTAATAAAATCCAAACAATTACGATTTCCGATTTCCAAGTGTTTGGATGTTTTTAAACTTTTAAAAGTAAACGTACTGTTTTTTTTGGTGATGTGTTGCAAATTGTAATCTTCATTAAGTTGTTTGTTGCCTGGAGGCTGGGCCTTTATGCCAAAATGCTTGAGATGGCAGAGTTGGTTATTATCAATTTAGTGTAGTTTCACAAACAGGTTCTTGGGTCATGCTTGTTTTAATGCAGGAGAAGATAATACACCACTAATTATTATAGATTTAGTTTTCCTTTTTTTGTTCATAATAGCAATATGGTTGAATCAGGTAGCTACCGTAGATCTTCATGCTGGGTTTAATAAGATTTTCTGAAAGATCCTATATTCTGTGTTTGGGTAATTAAAAATGTAGATTATGAAATGATCCATTCTTTTAGGTCTCTTGGCAAGTGGGTTTGAACAATATTATGAAATGGGGAATTGTTTAGCATTCTTCTTTCACAACAATGAGCTAATTTGAATTGAATAGAGACTAATGGTCGCCCAAGTTAAAACTTCAAAGATAGGCAGTTTCTCCTACATTGCTGAAAGGCAAGTCTAGATGGTTTCACCTACTTTGCTGAATGGCAAGTCTAGGTGGTTTCACCTACATTGGTGAGCATGGGTGGTGGTTGCAAATGTTGACCTGCTTATAGTATTGTGATGGCTGTGATTGTAGTTGATTTTGTTGAACTAGAGTTGGTGATGCAGTACTTGTGATACTTATGCAAGTCCTTCAAGACCTTAGAAAAAAAGATAAAGATTAATTGTGAATGGTGGGAGGCCAGGACTTGAGTTTTAAGAATTCTAATTGTATATAACCATTTGACAAAAGTGCAGCACTGCAGCCGATGGACTTTCATATTCTATGGTATTTCTGCTGAAATTTTATTATTGACTCGCTGAATGTTAATGGAATCCATTCCGAAGGACAAACTCATTGTTGGTTGCAGATATATGTGTCTTGTGTTTTCCTTCATGTCTGTATTGCTATTCTGATCACTCTTATTAACATTTGCAGATCTATGATCCAACGAAAAAATGGGAACGCTACACAATCCATGGGGATTAATGCCACAGTTTGTTCTGCAGTTCAATTGGAAGGCTGAAGCAAAGATCACTTGTCCTCTGGTTAACCCACTTTATCTTCAAAATGGCACATCAGACTTTAAAATTTCTTTCACAAGAAATTGTACTTGGGGAATATATTATTAGTATAGGTCTGATTTATCTGTGTAATGCAGCAATAGTGTGTTCAATGAAATATCTCAAAAAATACCAATGCGTCTTCATTTATTTTGTGTCAAAAAAGAAAATTACTATCTTGAACTAGTAATAATATACGGAAAACACAATTTCACTAATTGAGGTGTCATTGGTGAGCTGAAAATGCAGATTACATATCACATGAATATTTCAATTTTTTAATTTTTATTTTTACAACTCCTGGCTTTTTTGGTCCAAAATTTCTTCTTCTGTCCTTTCTTCTTCACATTTATGTACTTCGTTCTTAATTTTTTTTTTTTTTTAATCATATGAAGTGTATTATCTTATCTTTATTTTCTGTATGTAACGCCAAAAAAAAAAAGAAAAAAACCCACAAAAAAAAAAAAAACAAATCTAACAGTCAGCACATACCAAAAATGCACAACTTCGCGAAACTTGTCCTTGGTCAATGCACGGAAATTTATAGAAACTCTCGGTGTCTCTGTGCTCCTCCTAAGCGAACGCGCACCCGATCAAAACTCTCGGTAGTTGCCTTGCTCGCTCTCTCTCTCTCTCTCTGGGTGTACTACAAAGCGAAGACGAACTCGTTCGGCAATCGACGGAAGTTATTTCACAACACGTTTTGAAGGCTGGAGAATTGGACGGAGCAGAGAGCCGGCCTTCGTCGTCTCTGCGTCTTACGGAAGAGTGCTTCATCTTCAGTGCTTGTCATGGAGACCAGACTCTTCTTCTTCGCTTTTCTCTTGCTCGCTTGTCCCTTCCTCCAATGTATATCCTCTTTCTTCTCAGATCTAGATCCCTCTTTTCTCTTTTGTGTTTGTTTTAAGCCACTGTCTTCGTTTTCTTTTCCTTCTTTTAGTATTTTTACTATTATTGTCATTATTTTTTTTAAGTGACTATTTGACTGCTATTCTGCTTGATTTTGGGGTAAATTTGTTTGCAATTTGCATAAGAGGTGTTTGACTATTTGTGGATTCGACCATAATGGTTGAGTGGGATCTGCTTTTCTTAGGTCTCTTTCAGTTCAAGTTTTGTCGATTTTCAATTTTTAACCACACCAAGTTTCATGTGGTTCTTCCTTTGTGATGGCGATTGCTATTAACTGGTTCCATACGTGTACCCCAGGTCGGATCGAGATTTTTTTTATTTTTATTTTTATTTTTTTTTGTCGTTTGATTAAGGTCGCTAATAAATATTTTGGATCTGTGTGACTGGAGGCCAATGGCGAACGTGTGTTTGTTCTCTGGACCTTTGGTTGTGGATATGTTTGTTTGACGAGTACCTTTCCGATTTCCTTTTTGTTAATTTTGCGCATGCGATTCTCTACTTTATGCTACAGTGGTAAGATGCGAGTTGGACTCAGAAGTAGAGGTGTCTGAAGCTAGTGGTGATCTTGGAATTGTTGGTGATGATGTCCAAGACTTTAGCGACAAAAGGTTCAGTTCAGCTCCTGGAGTCGATACTGTCTGTGTTTTCCCCCAAAATGCGGCAAAAGGTGAAAATATATGCCTTTTTTTAAAATCTTTTTTCGGATCCTTGTTTACTGTTAATTTTTTGCTCGTTTATGTGGTTTGTGCTTGCAGTGGTACCGGCTGGGGAACAAACTGAACTACTTGTTGGAGTGAATAATGCTGGTAAATTTTCTACTAGTTCTCTGAGTCATGCCGAATTCCTTTCACATATTTAGTGCAGTAGTTGGCCCTGTCAAGGAATTGAACTTCTGATATCAGTTGCATCGTTTTTATTCATCATTTTCTCAATGTTCTTTCTTTGTTGTTGCTGGATTTCTTATGTCAGTTTCTCTTGCGGTTTCTACATTTGACTTACTGCATTTTCTGTATATTGGATTGAAAAAACAGGAGACTCAAGTTTGAATGTCATTGCCATCAGGGCCAGTGTGCATCTTCCATTTGATCATAGTCTGCTTGTTCAAAATCTCACTTTCCAGGTAAATGTAGTTTCTATTTACTCGTATAATGATAATAACTATATACTGGTTCAACTGTTCTTCTTATAAGCTCCATCTTTTTTATGCTCACTTTTAGCAAGGATAATCATTTTTGTGCACTCATTAAGTTTTAACTGAATGTCATTTTTTGGATCAATGTGATCATCAATCTACCATCATTTAAATGCTGTTGATGGTTGA
This sequence comes from Tinospora cordifolia, assembly GCA_030144865.1. Taxonomy (NCBI): domain Eukaryota; kingdom Viridiplantae; phylum Streptophyta; class Magnoliopsida; order Ranunculales; family Menispermaceae; genus Tinospora; species Tinospora cordifolia. The sequence goes on along the minus strand of JAJIYU010008417.1, from coordinate 6,214 downwards.
GATGTGACCATCATGAAATTGAGAACATAAAACTGTTGCATATATATAGCTGGTGTATTTCTTTCTGCACGCTGAAATGCTTAGCTATTTTACTATGATGGAAAAGTTTTATTATTTAACTAACATGTTTTTTGTTTTCTTGATTGTGTTTTAGGTCTATTGTTCTTGATGCCATCCTTTTCTGCCCGTTTTGCATGTTATTATCTAAACATTTGGATGCTTGGAATCTCTTTTAATGTATCTGCTGCTACATTGTGCTTTTGTATTTCTGTTTTCAATTAGATGTTGTTTATTGAGTTCTGTAAATAACTAATTTGCACGATGCAGTGATCTGCTTCAGATTATTAAACAAAGTAGAAGTATAGTTCTGCAATAGATTTTCTTTTAATGTGATTTTAGTATTTGACAATGAATGTCTAGTTGTTAAGTTGGCCACAAGTCTTGCTCAGCTTCCTCAACACTTTATGATGCCAGATGCTTATATTTTTTGGAACCGAGCTTCTCTCCAAGTCTTAATGTCTAGTTGTTAAGTTGGCCACAAGTCTTGCTCAGCTTCCTCAACACTTTATGATGCCAGATGCTTATATTTTTTGGAACCGAGCTTCTCTCCAAGTCTTACTTTTTCTAATGATAATTCTATTTTTGGAGGTATGATTAAGCCCACGTTTGGTCACAGAACTGAGCTCATTACATGTTCAGTATCAAACAACCATTTTTCCATAATGGAAGTCTATGATTATAGGTGTTTTGGTTAATTGTGATCCTAGGAGAATAATTTGCATAATTCTCACTTGTTAAAGTATAAAAACAGAGAGCCTGTTGTGATGGTTCACTTGGTGTAAAACAAATACATGCGCATTTTTCCTAAAACCTTGTAAAATTTCATTTAGCGGCAGTTTGTCGGTTTACTAGGAAAAACTTGAAATCTTGTGTCATTTGAAATGTAAATGACTAATTATGCGTATTTATAACTTGTAAGTTCACAATTTTAACTTCTATGACTCTAAAACTGCTTTTGACATACATTACAACTGCAGGAGTTCTACAATGCATCAGTGCTTTCCTCAGCTCAGGCTACCTTTCCGTACATTTTTGCTGTTAACAAGTACTTGCAGGTATTGCATGATAACATTGCTATATTAAAAATGGCATGTTTGCGTTTGCTATAGTTGTTTCAATGATTAAGATCTAACTCCCATTATATCTTTGAAATTTAGAACTTAATATTCTACAAGTGCAGTTGATCTTAAGCATCTTATTCTCTACATGCAGCCTGGAGCTTTTGATCTTGTGGGCACCATTATTTATGAGATAGATCAGCAAATGTACCAGAATACATTCTTTAATGGTACTGTTGAAGTTGTTGAAGCTAGTGCATTTCTCACCATGGAGACTGTATTGCTTGTGACCTTTGCAGTCGCTCTTCTTGGTCTTTTTGGGCTATGGATACATGGTCAAATACAAAACATTTCCAAGGTAAATAAATTTTTATTTTATTTCTTGCATATTTAAAAGATTGTCCTCATAATTAATCTTCCATTATCTAGGAGTTGAAAATGCTGCCTTACCAGTCCCATATGCTTGTGAGTTTGAGGTTTAAATAACAAAATTTGACTGATGCATATTATTGAACCTGGGAAAGAGCTACTGAAGCCAAGGTCCAATTCTAAATTTTTTGAAATTTGGAAAAGAAAATCAGTTAATTGAAAGGATGATATTGTTAGAATGTCTAGCAGTATCCTTCATTTATGCCTTTCTTAGATGATTTGTCAAGTTGCGCTTTTGTATTCATATGTAATCTATTTTTGGTGTTCCGTTAAGCAAGCACTTATCTTTGTCAGGGATTTGCACAATATAGGGCTTCTAGAAGCAAAATTTCTTTTAGAAGAAAAGTGGTATAATATGCTTGCATGTCCTTAGTTCAAATCCTATTCCAAGTGGCCACTAAGCACTTCAATATTAAAGAGAAGTGGTATAAAATGACGTCTAGTTGAATGAAGTTGCTCTTAGAAACACTTTTGAGACTCTCAAATCATTTGCAACTGCCATTATATCTCATATATCCTAATTTTAGTATAGGGAGCACATTCTTATAAAACTATATTTTCATTTCAAATCTAGTTTGCTATTGTCCTGATGCATCATGACCATATAATGCTTAGTACTTGTAGAATGAAGTATTAAAAACGTCGTTTAGGTTAGTTAGGTTCCTATATGGATTTGTGTCTGTAGGTAGGAGAAGAATGGTAAGCCTTTGAGACTTCAAAGATACAAAGAATTCTCTATACCTGGTCAATTATCTGCCTGTTGTGCTCATTGTGGTAAACCTTGATCCATAGTTGGTTGATAGCAATAAAAGACTAGGTATCAAGGTGCTGCTCTCACATCTATGCCGTTTCTGTATTGAGAATTTTTTAAATCTATATGCAGAAAACTAAGAGGCCACCAAAGGTTGAGGTGGGAACAGTTGCTAGAGATGCCTCTATGGATGAGTGGTTACAGGTGAGTTAGTAAATGATTCACTTTCAAAAGGTTAATAGTGTCTCTTTTTCCTTTACTTCTTTCTTGTACCATTGAAGTTCACCGATTTATCTTTAAAGACTTCGACAATTGCCCACGTCATCTTTTCAGACATTCTAAAATATCCTCCAGCATTGGCATTAATCTTCTTTTTGCTTCTGCTTATCAGGGAACTGCATTTGCTCAATCATTGACTAACAAGTCAAAGAAGAAGAATTAGATGGTTTCTACCAGCTTTAGTTTTTGGAGAAGGCCATTATGCACGATCAGTTGAAAATCAGTATATACTTGTGACCTTGAGCCCATTTTGGTAATTTTAAGTTGTCATTAATTTAACCATAGAAAAAGAAATTTCGTTCAGACCTGAGAAAAGGATTTTTCCTACCTGTTGTACAACGCTGAAGCGCTCTATTGGAGCATTGTTCCTTGTTTTAAAATGTGCTTCGCTTCAGATGCAAAAATGCTCTGTGAGCAAGGCAAAAATTACATTTTTGATTGGTACTTGAGCTTGCAAAATGTTGCATTTTATATTTTGCATTTGACTGCTATTTATAGATGGGTCTGTTTTCTCAAATAATGTTTATTGAGGCAATATATTTATTCCGATCATTTTGTTTTCCAATCTCAAGAATAACCTGTTTCTGCTGCTTTGTTGCTGGTTCTTGACGGATGCCTAGGGTTTGCCATTTCATTAGTGGAGTGAATTCTGTGTATTACTTTCTTGCTTGTGTAATTTCAACTGTGAAACAGTAATGTCTTTGTTGTAAATTAGACTCGTGATGTTCTTAACAAAAGAAAAAAGAAAACAAAAAGTAACAGCAATGGAGACGAACCTGTGATGTAGTACTACTTCCGTGTGATCCATTTTCTTGGTGTTGGGACGGTAATGAAAATCATCGCTTGTGTTGATGGATTAGGAGAAAATTGTTTACTGAATTTTATGCGAGGCATCAACGTACTTTTGATAAAGGAAGGCTAATCATAAAACTTTAGGAAAATGCTAATCAAACATTTACAGGTAGTATTTTTTTATGTGATTATCGTAGTTACATTTATTAGATGAATGTGTGTTGTATATTTTAAAGAGATTGTAACTGTGGTGGCTACATTAAAAATATAATTAGAACAATTAAGATTATTTCTTAAGAAAATTTTATTTTCTTATATTTGATTGATAAAAATGGTGAAGAAAATTTTAAAATATTTTTTTAGTTCAACAATTTTTTCTTTTACCAAAATTTGTGCATTAATTTTTATTAAAATTTATCATGTCTAATCAAACAATTACTAAATTTTTTTTAATACATTTTTTTGAGAATTTTTTTTTTAAGAAAATAATGTTTCCTTAAGAAAAATTTTTTATAATAATAAAACACACTCTTAATTTAATATTTTTCCAAAATATAAATATTAGTGCTGAACGGCTTAGTTAAATGTGTGGAGTTCGTTGCCAACGTCAAAATAAATACTTTGATGCTAGCGTTTCTGCCCATGGATTTCATGATGTTGAATGTTCAGAGGCATGTTGCTATCAATACTCTAACATCAAATTTATTGAGGATGTGATTGCAACACAAAGATGGAGGAAAAAAAAAAAAAATCAAACTTCTTTTAACATCCAATCGCGAATTAGCCCATGATCTAGCCACGAAAATTACAATTCCATAACGAAGATTTTGTAATAAAAAACAGAATTACAAGATCATTTGAGCAAATACACAGAAAGGATTTTTAAAAAAAAAAATGCCCATCAAGAGCAGGATGGCTTGAAAGCAACAGAAGACAGAATAGACACAGCTTCACTCCATCTAAAATCCATGAGAAAATTACGTCCCTCATAAATATTTCCAGCTGAACTTCAGAATTTATACATGTATTAAAAACCGGTAAGCAGCCTAGCAGAATACATAATAGTGAAAATGATGATGCAATTAGATCAGCTTTAGGTCGTATAGTATATAAATAAGGGGCAGAGGAACAGATGGTACTTCCCCAGCTAAAATATACAATAATACAGTAACTCCAACCGAAAACTTGTTCATTCATTTATTAACAATTGAGAGTAGAGAGTGTAGACAGACTGGCATCAAAAAGAAATTTATGGCTACCACCATCTAGTGATAAATTGCATTCTTGATCACTTGACGGCACAGAGGCTTTGTACTTCGATACCCTTTTCTCCTCCACCACAAACCCAAACACCTTTTGTAGGTTCAAATATATGGTTGAAATTAATCCTACATAACAATTTTATGAAAGTTTCAAGGAATAATTGTAAAAGAAACAAGTTAATTATTGGAAGATGGTATTCCTTGCATGAATAGGCATTAGGCATTGCAAAAATGTTAAGAGGCTAGCTTGCATGGGATGTGTATTCACATATGCAGGAAAGACATGAATGAGATGGTTTAGCTCATAGTTTTTGTGGCAGTTAAAATGATATGTATGCTTAAAATGTTGTTGATCAATCTTTTTGTCAATTGGAACTCTCTGGTGGAATATACAAAGATTTTTTTTTTTTTTTTTAATACTGATGATTGAGGAAATGTATGTTATGAGTGAAAACAATAAAAGGGTCTTTATGTGATTTTGCATTCATATTTATTACACCGAGCAAGTAGCTCCAAGCAATTTGTGGAGAAGCAGCAGAAGAGAGGAGGAAAAGCAGTTGAACCTCATTGAATGAATAAAAATGGCCCTAATTGATAAAACAGGTTGTTGGTGTTATCACCAGCTCTTACTTCCCTGTAGGTCCTGATCACATGTGAGAGCTTTGAAGTCCAGTGTCGGCGAGTAGATGAATCTCTCTAATCACCCTCATTACAGTTGTAGCTATATATAACAAGCTCTGGGAAGCAGCAGTTTCACAGACTCAGAAGCTGTTCAAAAGCTTCTACTCTTTCTTCTTTCTCCGTTACACCTTTGTTTTTATTTCCCTGCTCGAGAGTTGTGTTTCCCTATGCGGGTTCTTCCCGATTGTGGAGGGGCCCTTCTGGGCTTATGGGTGACCTTAATATTACTTGTAAGCTTCTGCTACTGCTCTGACAATGTTGTTGAAGTCCTCGGCGTAGGAGAATGTTCTGACTGCTCCCAGTATAACATTAAGAGTAGCCAAGCTGTTTCAGGTATCACTTTTTTCTTGTCCATACGAGCATTGCATGCACTGTTTTATTAATAAAGAAGGGTAGGTAGAAACTCTAGCCGATTTTAAATAAATCTGTGTTCATGAAGGACTTAATTTTCAAGTTTAGCATGCCAATAGATCACCCGACTGCACAACCCAGCTGGGATGCAATTATCTCACTTTTACTCACGTAGGAATTATAGGCATATGGGTATTAATTAAGATCCATGTTCAGGATGTTGGATATCTGTAGAAATAACATATCTGATAAGCCAAGATGTTCTCTAAAAATTCAACTACTAGTACATGTTAGTGTCATGACAGAACAATTTACTGTAGTCGCCATATAACGTGATACTTGACACACTCATGCATGACATGTCGGAGAAAGGGATCTAACATCAAAATCCCGTTGGTCTTGTTGATGAATATGAACGTTAGAGACTAAGAAAATCTAGGATTGATCAGGTCCACGCCAGGTTAGTACATTGAAAATGATCTGATCAGACTGATCTTTAACTTCGTTTGGATGCATTTACATTAAAATGCACTGAAGCTGGAGATGTAAGA
>JAJIYU010008416.1:0-18001 GCA_030144865.1 Tinospora cordifolia | reverse complement strand
GTGCGAGGAAAAATTAACAAAAAGTGTTAACCGAAATACCTGTAATATATTTGTGGGATACAAATAATCACACTCTTATAATAAATCTGCAATTATAACAACCAAACAGGCTAAAAAACACAGGCTGCTGGAAAAACAAAATCAAAATGAAAATAAACAAAATGGAATTTAGTGGGTGCTAAGATTTAAAAAAAAAAAAAAACAAATGCATCAAGCTTGGAAGAAATTCTCATCCAAGACAATGAAAAATAGAAAATTTACAAAACAAATTATTGAACATTTCAACCAATCCCCAAGTCCAAAACTTGGTCAAGAAATTATTGAAATTACTCCAACTCACACTGGGAATCTCCCAAAAAAAAACAAAAAAAAAGTCTTGGCTTTTCAGTTCTTCCAGGTTTCTGGGATGAAACTTGAGACTTCATAATTGAGAAGGAACATTAGAATGTTATCTGAATGCTGAACACTCATCTGCTAAAAAATCTTCCCAGGATGCCATGGCGTTTACCGATATCCTTACCTAACACACATAACATAAAACTGACAGATGAAACACAAAAAAAAAAAAAAAAAAAAAAAAAGGAAAGGGCTGTTTATAGAGCATGTTATGTCAGAAAATGCTGCAATAGAAGACCTTTTAATCGCCCGGCAGCAAGCAAAGCTTCTTCTGCAATGGGTCTCCATTGTTCTGCACATGAGTAGTTTATGCCCATACCGACGCTAAGTCCTCTTAATAGGATAACTGAGCGTAAAACAGAAAAGAGCTCCTCTGGAAAAGCCTACACTTACCCAAAATATGGAAATAAAACAATTTGGTTTCAGTGTAAGTATATTGCAAAAAACATTCCAAGTAGTAACCCCCAAGAGTATAATCAATTTCCAGGAACTAGTTTGTACCTTAACAGCAATTTTTTTAATTGAGGATTCATCTGAAAATGGCTGCAATACCGTAACTCCAGGCGGAAGTGCTGTATCAAACATCGTTTGGGCCAATTTAAGCAGTTCTTTCTGTTCATCCTTGCAAGTGCTGAAAGTTACTATACCAAGATCCCTACAAATTTTAGGAAAAAGATTGACAATTATTCCTTCTCAAAAGAACAAGAAAGTTGCATTGTTCTAGAAGCAATACCTATATAATATTTATCCATCTTTAAAGTTCTCTAGAAGGAATGGCTTAAGGCCATTGGAAGAATGTTTAAGGTTTTCTTTTAGAAAGGCATGGATAAATGATGCGGATCCCATGTTATTAATTGGAATATAATTTAGAGGAATAAGAGTATAAGGGTGGCCAAGGAATGGGTAACATATTACTTTAAGGAATAAGGCACTTTGTACAGAAGGGTTGTGGACGTGTCAAACTGAATAGTAGTCCACTTGTATTCAGGTCATTAGTAGTCTCTGGAATTGTGTAGACATATTGTGCTTATTATTTGATTGACCTTTAGGAGCACTTAGAAGTTTAGCATCTCTATTCTTCCAGAGATGTACCATTTGTCTCCTAGACTTTGGCTTAGAAATGTCTTTCAGCATTTCCTAGTCTTTATGACCTTTTCCCTTTCAGCCTGTTGCTCTCTTCATTTTTAAGGTGACCATTCCTTACCTACTGCACTAAAATCTTGTCCTCCCGAATAATCTCACTGCTGACCAACAATCTGAACTTCTTGTCCTTGAATCTTGTTCACCTTTTTTTTGTGGGCCTATAGATTTACTTGGTCTCTCCTCCATTGTAAATCCTTTTTCAGTTTATTATTAATGATGAATCCTTCCCCCCTTTCCCTTGAATGAGAGAATATGAAAAGCTCATGTACCATCTAAATTGAAGGGTTTGGATGGATCCTAACTCGTAATAAGCTTGGGTAATATTCTCCAAAAAAGATAGCCTCACCTCACATTACTTCCTAAACGCTGTCCACTTTTTACAAGATGAGGAGCCAGCTGATTAGTCATATCTTACTTAATTATTTTTTCTTCCAAATTATGGTGGGCTCAATGTGATTGTCATTTGAAGATTGTTTGTCTTTGAGGAATATTAATGGGCTTTCTAGAGTTTGATTGATGGACCAGACTCTTCAGGGCAGGAATCCCAAACTGCACTACCTAATAAGCTTCACACTGCCAAAAGGGAGAAGCAAACCTAGGTACAAGCATGAATTTCAATATTTTGGCTAATACAGGTGGAGCATAATCATCATGCGTTTGATGATCATGCTAGAAATGTTGATAGTGTGTGGAATGATATTGTTGCTACGGCTAGTTCATGGTAGATGCTATTAATAAGATCAACACAGATTACCCGATTAGTGATTGGCTAGGAATTGGTAAAGCTGCTTGCCTTTGTTCCTTGTCCATCTTTTTTTTTTTTTTTTTCAGGTTGGCCTTGATTGGCAGTTTTCTTCCTCTGTTGTTTAATATGTATCTAGGTACGTTTACTCTCAAAAAAGAGTCTATAGAAAGAATTCAAGTGGACTTCAAATTCCAAGAGAGTGGCATCTTCACAAACTCAATGCTCCAACCATATTTCGACAAATCAACACAATGATTTAGTTGGATTATTTCATATTTGCTGTTCTTTAAAAAAATAATAATTTTTCTTTTCTTTTGATACTAAGCTATGCTCTTCAAAAGTATAATGATGAGCAAAAGCAAGTTTTTCAGTACCTATAGCACCGGCATGCCTCTGTAGCATCATTATCTGCCATTGCAATAACAAGACCAGCATAGCCAAGCCTCAAATTGTCCGGTAGATCTTTCACTTGCCCATAATCAAGCAATGCAACCTGACAATGGGAAAAGAGGATGCAAGACCATTTTGAAATTGGAATCAGACAAGATTAAGATCATAATGGCTCTTGGAAAACGCAAAAAAATTTTTACTTCAAAACATTACCAGGCACATACCTCGGAACCCTTACATATCAGAATGTTTCCTGGATGAGGATCTGCGTGGAAAAAACCACTCTTCAAGATCATTTGACCATAAGCTAACGTCAAGCTTTTGAGAATGTTTCTGTTTATACAGGATTTTTTAACAGTGTTAAATCCAACAAGAATACTATAAAGAATGCATATTTTAAGTCAAATCAAAGAGAAATTTTGAGCTTCAAAACTCTATATTAGTTGAAGAAATTCCACTCAAAGAAGCACCAAAGTTACAAATGTTAAGCATAATTAATCATACAAACATTCAGAAGCATAACCAAAGGGATGATGCGGAGATTAGCTCTGCAGAGGACCATTTTCAAGATCAGAAAGAGAGAAAACTTGAAGGATGTGTGAAAGGTTTAAATCATTGTTTGTAAGAATTTTCGGCAGTCCTTAGCACGGAGAAGGCATAAGCCTCAAGATTTTCAGACTATAGGTTAGTACCATGTGTTTGCGCATCGTTGGATAGAAAAATGGTTTCCAAATGCAAGAGACCCTCATCATTGTAGAGTCTGAGAAAGGACAATGTTCACATGCTTACCTCCACAGTGGAGAAGTCATTTTAAGATTTGAACCTGTGACCTTCATGTTACAAACTTAAAATAGTTCAACCTCTGTCCTTGTCCATCAGGCCAAGGCCAAACCTTCTTTGTGCACCATTAAAAGTACATCAAAACCTTGGTTTTAGGAAATAACTTTGAAGAATTGGCAAAAAGTTGATGGAAGAAATGAAAATGCAAAAAAAGCTAAATATGTTTGTTTTCCTTTTCATAACTTAAAACACAAGAATCCTCCAAATGACACTAGGAATCCCCACACTTGAAGATGCAAAATTTGACTTCATGTGGAATGTCCAGTCACTCCAATCTGATTGCAAACATACTGATAATAACTTTCACTGCCTAAACTTATAACATAGTGAATGCTATTGCACTTAGAAAAGTTCTTCCCCAGCAAATTAGCGCATAAAAAGTTTCAAATGCTTTTCAGATAAATGAAGCATGCATACTCCAAAATGAAAACAATGATAACCACAATATGGAATGCCCCTATGCCTGACTAAAGGAATTACAACTTCTACACACACCATCTGATCAAATAATTTACATCCATCCAATTTTCAACAAAGCTTTTACCTGACTGCAAGGATTGGCTCCATAAATCTATTTCCTCCACCTTGCTCTAACAATAGAGAAATCTTAGTTATATTACAATTTTCTATAAAAATTTTTGCACATATTATTTTGGTCTTGATGAGAGCTAGAGAGCACTTCTTGCCCCTCCATTTATTGCTCTCTAGAACTGGAAAGCACCTTTTGAAAAGGACAAAAAGGTAAGAAAAGAAGTAAATAAATAAATAAAGTTAAAATAAGATAAAAGTAAAAAAAAAGATAAACTACAAGTATTCTAAAAGCTATATTTTTAAGTTAACTCTCATAAGACGACATTGCCAAAATACACTTAAATAATAAATTAATAAATTAAGCTAAGCATGGTAAAATTCAGATTAGCAAAGTATAGGTCAAAAAAGAAGACACCATGATTAAATATCAAAACAAAAAAAGGAACTACAACCAAAAATCACCATTTTAAATTTATCAATTCAATAGAATTAGTTTTGTGTGACATACACTAAACATCGTGAATGTAAAAACATGTCAAATTGTTATATTTGTACTTTTATACATCGAAAGTGTCTATTTTAAGTTTGTTTTCATCATATCTAATAGTAATTATACATATTTCAGTATTTATAAAAACTTCTATTGACTTCTCTAAGTTACCGAATTTTTACAAAAATTCGCATAGACTTCTTGAACTTCTTTGAATTAACTGAAATTTTCTAATGTCGAAGTCTAAGACAAAGTCAAAGTTTCAAATGTCCATATTATTACCGTGGATAATAATAGGTCTGTTGATGCATCAAAAGGTTATTAAGACATGAGAAAGGGAAAAAAAAAAGTTGGATATAACAAAGAAATGAAGATTATAGGTTAAATGATGAGTCTATAATTGCAAATAAATCATAGATAATTCAAAAATTAATGAACAAAAGATAAAGGAAACACCATACTCTCTACGATAATCTAGAGGTCTTACTGCTTTGCCACCGTTGCAACCTTACCACCAGGGTTAATGCCTCTTTTTGCCATTTCATTCCCAACGTTTAAGATTGGGATTCCGTCTATAAATTCCATCACTAAAACCCTCCTAGACACACACATGCACACACACACAAAAGAAAAAAAAAAAAAAAGGATGGGTTAGTAAAAATGTAATGATCAGCAATAACTATTGAGAGTTTGGAGGGCTCATAGAGAAAGAAACTGTAACATAAAAAGCTTTGCTGGGCCAATATGAAAAGATGGAAAATAACATACTTTGACACCATTTCTCGAATCACATTTGGCACCCTAACTGGAGCCTTTTTGTTGTTCTTTTGTAGAAAGTGTTGGATTCTCTCCATAGCTGCTGCCTCCCTCAAAAAGTTGAATTCATATCCAATCTTGGGCATAATGAAACAACAAGAAACAAACATATCACTATGCAGTTCTGAGTAAATAAATGTCTAAAACGAAAAAACTTTACAGTATTTCTCTTAGCAAGAGACTCTCTCCGATAGTGACCTCCAGTATCCTAGTGACAAATGCTATTGGGTGTTTAAGCATAAGAAAATATATCTCAGAATACTAATGGTAATATCTGGAAAGAGATAGTGCATCAAGTGTCCAGGATTGCATCCAAATCAGAAGCGTTTCTCTTGCCACTCAGTTTAATTGGTTTTAGCTATGAATCATGGCTGACACACCCATATACCATCGCAAGCAAGAAGCTCAATAAATGTACAGTAAATATTAGTTAGTAATGATTGTGATAGGAAATGAATCACAAGTACAATGGCTTCGTCAGATTGGATTGGATCATTGTGAAAAAAAAAAAAACTTAAAACCAAAGCATATAAATGATAACTAATGATGCCATCCAATAGTATAGGTATATAAATATATATATAGAGAGAGAGAGAGAGAAAAAAAAGTGAACAAGATTCACCTGCTTCTCCATTTCTTTAGTTATTGAAAACAGGTCAAATTGGATATCCATCTTTTGCAAATATAAAGCAAAAGCTTGCAAGTTGTGGAGATCTGTCATCATGAGATCTTCAACTCCAGGATGTTGCACCTATAACATGTATAAAAACTCAAGTCTATTTGGCTTAGACACAAAGTTAGAACATTTGCAGTCTCCCTAACCTTGACAGCAACCTCATCCTTTGAACCTTTTAGTCTAGCTCGATGAACCTGTAATTAAGCATGGAAACAGATACAATGAAAAAGGTTGCAGTGAGCAAAGCAGTAGCATCATTTCCAATATAAAGTACTTTAGTATGAATCATGTAGCAATGAGCCAGCCAACAGAAGGCACAATTGAAGTCAATTAGTAGTTCCTGTTGGCCTTGCTTTGCTTCTAGCCCCACCAGCAAGGCTGGCCTACATATACATTTTGTTCTTCAATTTGCAGAACTAGACAAACCACACATTAAGCAAATTAATTTGAAGTCCATTTTGGATCATCTTGGTAGACAACGTCATCCATTGTTTTACAATAAAGAAAACACTTCCAATTGGATTAGAATCCATAAGTGATGTAGTTCAAATACAGTATGAGCACAATGGGATGAATCCAGGTAAGTTGAAAGTTAAAACCTCAAAGAGATTGCCACGGAGGTGATGTTTGGGCATTATATAATTAGCATATATAACGAAATAGACACTAATAGAAATAAGACTATTTGATATTTTTTAATCTCTTCCACATCAAAAAGAAGCAAAGATAGAACCTCTAAAAGAATGTCAAACTTTCTCAACTTTTAGCCTAGAGGTTGGACTCTAGTACGAGCAGAGTTATCATTTACAGCTTACATGAAGCTTATGAAGAGATTCCAAACAAGCACTAAAATGTAGTCTAGAAAGGCGTCATCATAAGTTCTGTTTCTATTCAAATAGTAAAAGAATACCAAAGCAAACTTAAATCCATCATTGTTTAGAGTATAATTTTGTGACCCCCCGTTTTGATTTTGGTTTCTTTTCTATATTTTTCTGTTCTTTTCTATGTTCATGGGTCATTCTATAGTTACCTTTGTTTTCAGATCGAATCTTTTAACGTCATTCTCACCAAAGAGGACCTTGAAAATCTTGAAAAAAAAAATCTTGCCATAAATCTTGTACAGTTAACGAGGACAACAAAGAAGCATCACCTGTGCGATTGACGCAGAACCTATGGGTTCTACGTCAAATCTTTCAAAAGTGTCATCGAAACTTCGACCCAATTCCTTCTCCAGCATGAGCTGCACTTTCTCAAATGGGGTAGCTGGTGCTTTATCACACAATGTAACCAGCCTTTTCACCCATGCAGCTGGGGCTAAATCAGGCTTCCCAACAACTTGTGCAACCTGATTCAAATTCCATTGTGCACAGTATCAATATCTCCCAATTTCAAAATCTAAAGAAATACTCTTGACTAGAAATCTGCATCCTCTCATATGCAAAAATAATAAAGAAAATAAAAAACTAAAAAAATGCAATAACATGACATAAAATCTTAAAAAAAAAAAAAAAAAAAAATCTTGTAAAGGAGCTAACATTACATGCTTCTCAACTAAAATTTCTTTGGGCACTCATTGAGAACCTCAACATCATTGGTATGAGTGCAATTCAAGATCCTAAATTAGTGCCTAAAACAGAAACCCAACGGGAAAAAACCAAATAAAGCCCAAAAGCAAGAAAAACCATAAACCCTTTTGAAATCAACCTCTGCAACTACCCTAGAACTTAGATTTTCATCTGAATCTCATCCATGGAAGAAGAAACAAAGTGAAATGGGTAAGAGAAATTGAAATACCTTCAAGAAAAACCCACCCATGTCATAACACATAGAATATATCTTCTCAGCTGCATGCTCATGTTGTCTTTCCCACAACTCCTCTCTCTTCTCTGCATCTTTCACGAAACTAACTCGAAGCTGAAAAACCTGAGATACCCAGCAAATTAAACAGCATTTTTAATTCATTCAACCCCCAGAATCACGAAAAATAAAACGAAATTAAGGGGAAAAAAAAGAGACAAGGGTATGACAGGAAGAGACCTTGTAACCAGTATAAATATCAGCAGCTCGAACCCAGAACTGTAAAGACCTCTGCCATGGCCTGAACTGAGTGGATAGCTTCTCTCTCAAATCATCAAGTTGAAGAGAAAGCATTTTTTTTTTTTTGGGTTTTAAATTACTGGTTGTTGTGCAATTGGCACGCAGAATTGAGAATGATGTCTTTCAAGGAAACTGCGCAGTAGCTGTAGCTGTTGAGTGTGGTTTTAGTTCAATTGATATTGGCGATAATGCTGCTTACGGTAACAAGGTGAGGCAAAAGCACGAAGCCCACGGGTGTACGTGTGGATGAGAAGCATTATAACTTGTAAGTCGAGAATATAAGTGAAGTGCACGTTTCGTCCAAATTATCAAGTTCATGAATATGAAAATGCATTGAAATGACCTTTGCTTTCCCCATCAGATCTATTTTCTTTTTTCTTTCTATTTTTGAGGAGAAGATAATATGGGAATAATGGGACAGATACTGGAAGTGAAAAACAATTCAAAATATAGCTAAAGAATGAAAAAATCATACAGTAGAGGTTTGTTAATAAATTTGGGTATATATATACCTCTCTCACAATACTATTTATAACAAATAATAATTCTTAAGAGATACATGAAATGATCCAATGACACATACATTAATGCAAAGCTTACACTCTGTTACAATTATGACAATCAAAAGTCTCTTTAATAAAAGTATCACCAGAGTTTAAATCTTTAAAGGAAGCTTTGCACATTCTCCTACCTTCATTAGTCTTACTGTTCTCAATGTATGATGACCTGCCGTTTGGAGGAAGTTGTGCCTGCATAAATGGATGGATTGTCATAAAGAACCTTCTAAACTCAAAATCTATTTGTAGTTGTTGTTAGATTATTGAGTCACTATAACAATTAGTTAACAATCTTTAAAATAATGTGCAACAAGAAAAAAAAAATATTACAAGAAGAAAAATGACACAAGGAGATGGTCACGTAGTTCAGCTAACAAGCCTACGTCTACAACACCTTGCCTAGATAAAGAGTGTCACTATAAATAAGTCGTACAACTATTGCAATTGGACTAACACAATGACCACAACACCTATGCCACACTTTGCAATACTTACAGCTAGTTCAACATTTTACAGCAACACCCTATGCACACGAAACACAAACGCTGCAAACATACAAGCTGCAGAGAGTATCACTCCTTCAATTACTCAATGAAGAATAAATAAAATATAGCTTTCAATACTCAATACAATGATTTTCACATGTATAAATGATGTTTTCTTTGTAGCTCTGAGTCATTGTTGAAAGCTTCAGATGACTTTATATATATTGACTTCAGAACAAAGCAAATCTTTGACAACCAGAAACTTTTGGGTTTACTACACAATCCACTGTCTCACGCACTGTTTGCACAGTCTTGACAGATAAACAGATTTTTAGCAATTTGTTTCTTTCCAAGAGCAGTAGCAACCTTATGCAACATTCTTTTTTCTGATTGCAACATGCTGAAATCTTTACTAAATGGAATGAATAATTATTTATCTTCTAAAATCAAATCCCCATGATTTTGGCATTCCTTCCACGAGGAACACATGCAGATTTTCAATAAGAAAATTATGGGAAATGATTGTATTTTGATGACATAATATTGAAAGATATTTAAACATTAATTGCAAAAATTTGTCAAAGGAAATGTTTTGAAAACATTTTATAAAGTTCAAACGACCTTCTTGAAAATTATCCTTTTTCTAAAAACAAAAATGTGTCAAAACAAATATTTCATAGAAACCCGAAACTTATCTAATAGATATTACAAAATATGCATTATTTCTATTTTCACATAACTAGATTCTAATAACAATAATATTTAGTTTCTAAATAGATCCAACATGTAGTATTCCATAGCAAGATACAAAATTCTATTTTTCTAAAATTAATAGTAGCAGAATTTTCATATCCAATATTTTAAAAAATTCTGAACAAGAAGATTTGATAGCAAATTGATATTCATTCCAAAACTGTTAAAGGAAAGATTTTGAAATCATTCTAAAGAAACATCTGTTGCAAATTTTAGCAATGATCAATTTCTGTGTTTTAAAATACATTCCATTTGAAAAGAAATTTTGATCACAACAAATTGAGAGAGCAAACCCAGAATTAAAAACATTTTATAAAATTGAATCAAAACTAATGGAAATGTTGTAAAACATTCAAAATTTCATTGTTTTACAACAATATTCTAATTTTCAAAAATAACTATCAGCAACATTAGCAACATTCCAAGACTAAAACCAACAAAATTCATATTTCTATTAACTGTTCTAGAAGGTTACTAATATTTTCAGATGCCAGAAAAATTTTCAAATTTAAGATATTTAGTTTCCTAAGAGCAATATTTTAATTTCTAAATCATGAGGAACTCTAAAATATTTCTGAAATACCTCAAGCACCAACAATGCTAATTAATCACGTGTTTGCTAACATGTTTCCTATAGTTGTCATTTCCAAAGCTACCAAAAGGAGAATTGTTTCTTTTTATTATGAATGAAAGCTGGAGAGATTATCAAGTTATTTTGGATAACTATTTCTTTCGCCAAATAGTTGTCTAAGGATATGATATTACTAGTTTTCTTGTAATAGTTGTTGCTAGAGGGAAATTGGCCAAAAATGAAAACTACTATAAATGCAAAAAATCCTACCAAAAACTAGATCGTGGATGCTACCCACATGATTTTAATAATCTTTTCCTTTCTAGCAGTGATTTGCAAAAACCTTTATACAACTAATAATTGAAAAACAAACCAAATAAACAAAAAGCACCCTATGATATTTCTAGTCTCAAAAAATATACATCACATCACCCAAAACAAAATGAAGGATGATTAAAAGATTATTCGTAGGAGATGACAAAATAATAGATGTCAAGACAAGATAATCTCCCCATTTTTGCAAAAGTAGTGCCAAAGTAGCTAACATTACCAAGGTAGTCGTCTACTTGACAGATGAAACATTGAAGTTGCAATTCTTCCTTTTACAAGGAAGCGAGACGACCCCAAAGATAAAAAAAAAATTAAAAGAAAAGAAAAAGTGAACTTGGTAGAAGAAGGGAGCATCAACAATAGAAGATGGTGGAGAAGCATCACCATTCCTAGTAGCACCATTGTTCCATTCCACCTCTATATCCACAACATGATTGCCATAAAACACCTTACGAGCGATTTGCAATGGCTCATGCACATGGACAAGGAATTCATTGTCCAAGGAGCTCAAGAGCTTAGAAGGCAAGAAGGACGAGATGAAACACAAGAAAAAGAGCTTGTTATTAAGGAAAGAATCCATGAGCTAGAGAACACAGTCAAGGCCGACTTTGCCCATGTTGAATGAGAGACCAATGCCCACGACATAAAAAAGAACAAGTCCGTCATGATATGCATTAATAGTATGACCAGAAGGGAGCCAATTGAACACAAAAAGCTTGTTAAGTATTAAATACTTAAAAAAAAAAGATTGTCATACTTGGATGCACTAGGGAGACTGAGAATCCTGGATGAAGAATACATCATAGGAGCCCCAAGTTCATACAAAAGCTGCTAAAAATGATTAAGAATAAGGAGAGGAGTCAATCCTATAAAGGAAACATCGAGAGATCATCGAAAATATAGAAGACCATGATGCGACGAAGTAATAAAATGTTCACACACATTTTCTTGTGTCCATATTGTCTCACCATAAAAATAGCATCATGTCAATTTTAACCCTAGATTATCCTTGTTGTAGGAGCAAGAATTGAGCCAATCATACCAAGCACATGAGGCTTGTTTGAGTGCATATGGAGTTTTCTTTAAATGATATACATGATTTGCATGTTAGTGGCTTTCAAACCCTTTAGGTTGTTTTACATAGACTTCTTCATTGATGTACTCATTCAAGAATGCACTCTTGATATCCATCTAATAAAGCTCGAAATCTTTAATGGACATAACAACAAGATGAAGCTAGATAGACTCAAGTCTAGCAATAGGTGCAAAGGTTTCGTAAAAGTATACTCCTTCAAGTTGTGCATAGCTTTTGGTAAATAACTGTGCCTTGTTCCATATGATAGTTGTAATATCTTAAAATTCCTATGCAATTTGATAAATAAAATTAAATAAAAATATTTTGAGTACAATAAAGTTGAAAATTTTATTAAATTATTGTGCATAAGACGTACAAGTCCATGGGTGAAAGGATCGGCGAACCAGAGTGAGACACAGAGCTGTACGTAAGAATAATCCTCTGGTTACCACAGTTGTGGTTTTGACTATTGTGGCAATGTGTGTGAGTTGCACAAAAACACAAAAAAAAATGCATTGTTCGGGTTATCGTAGTAGTGACTTGGACTACTGCGGTAATGCATACGAAACCCATAAATTTGAGCAATTCTTATACCGCGAGAGAGGATTTGGCTACCACAGTAATGCGTGGAATATATATGTGATATGTTGTGCGAAAAACCCTAAATTTCATTATTCAACCCTATAGTCGTGCATCTCTTCCCATGAACCAAAAGCAGCCGCTACAAGTCAACCTTCTCCTTTTTCCATACGCATTTTAAGGCAGTTTTGATTCATCCCATTCCTCTCTAACTATCTCACAATCATTTGTAAAAGAAGAGGTGCACAAATCAATGAGAAGTTGGACTTGGCCCCTTCAAGAATGGTTGCAGACAAGTTAATGCATCAGTCTTCACGAGGAATCCATGTTTTTATTGCTCTTATTTGCTTCCTCCTTTGTTCACCCCAAGAGGACACTTTCAACACAACTAGGAATCTATTTTTGTCACTATTTGTGTATTATCTAAGTGTATACAGATTCTTTTTGATACAATAGATTCCTAAGTGTGTTGAAGGTGTCCTCTCGGGGTGAACAAAGAAGGAAGTGAATAAGAGCGAAGTATAATATATCTCTATTCAATCTGATGCTTGTTTTTGGAGTTTAGGTTTAGTGTGTCGAAGTGTCATGCGCTAGCACGAGAGGGAATAACGAATGGAAGAACAAACACGAACGTGCTGTTGTCTGGAAAGTTACATGATTACTGCAATAGTTGATCACTGTAATGCACTGTACACATGTGTTTCTTCTTGAGTTACCATGGTAACGTATCAATCCACCGCAGTAACCACATGAAAACTATTAGCATACATAGATTACCACAATAGTGCAATTGACCCTCTCGGGCTTAGTAACACGACTAAGATACATAGAAGAAAACTAGACTGACACATGCATGTTATGACCTTCTTACACATCTTATACCATAAAGGTTAGGGAATCATTGAACTATATTTTAAAGGCACTAGAAATGCTTCAACATCTAAGAAAAACAATTTATGATCCTTTAAAGTTGAGAATTCAAGAAGATTTGGATACTGAAGCAAAGCTTAGAAGGAGTGGAACAAAGAAATGGGTGGAGATGAATACTCATACTTTCTAGTCTATTTTAGTCCTAATATGAAGCATGAATGTATGTTTACTTTCATTGAATATGTAGCAACATGCTAGGGGTATATTTATCATTTGCTTGGATGATTATCTGTTTATTGTGTGATTGATAATATGCTGAGTGAATCATGTATGCTTAATACCTCTGCAATGAGATACTATATGCAATGTAGGATAAATTACATGTATTGGGTGATTACATCCATGACTTGCAGTTTATCAATATACTTTATGATTACATTGAAATGTTAACACTATAGAGTATGTTTGTGGTCACTAAATAAAGATCAATTAAGAAATATACCCACTTATCGGGACAATGATACGAATACTGTGACAATAGTCTTATATCATCATGGGTATTCTCAACCCAAGGCGGGTCTTGATGCTATTGTGGCAATAGTGAAATGGAATTGATAGTAGAGTTGAGACTTCACTCGCATGATAGGGTTCCGAATAGGTAACGGGTGGAATGTGTACACCTTAGGATATCAATGTTAGTGAACCATTACATTATGATTTAAGAGACCTTGGGAATGTTTTAAATCATGTAATGTAGTTTTGAATCTCGTAGATTGAAAGAAAATGCTAATATAATGTGAAACAAAGGCCCAAGGAACGAAATATAAAGGTAGAAGTAATTATCTTGCTCCCTAGTATTATTTGAATTTAGCATGTGGTGTGTTTACATTTCTTGAATACTTGGAAACATGCTAGGATGTGCTTATATGATTAATGAATGACATGGATGCATGAATGCTAGAATAACATAACTTATATGTTCAAGTTCAGTGTTTATAATGCTTTATCACACGAGATGATTATTGTGTTATTGATGAATCAATGAGATGATCAAAATGATTACATTGTTTGGATAATGATGCATTATACATATTAAATTGATAATCATGCTTGTAATGAAATGTTTGTTGATACACAAGCAAAGATAAATTTAGAGTTGAACCACGTACTGTCACAGTGGTCCATGGGGGATCACTGTGGGTGTTCTTGCAATAAGGAAAGATGGGTTTGCCTTTAGTTCCCGATGATAAAACTATAGGTGTGACCCTGGTTCTTTAGTGATGGAGCAATGCATGTGACCCTAGTTCTTGGGTTGGGTGATGGATGTGCCCCTATCCCGTTGAAATCTGGCATATAGTACATTTTTCTCGACTTTTTCAACACGATGATGATGAGAAAACACCAAGGTTGGACCCTTTGGTCTAATTGACAATTGATGAACAATTGAATGTTTGAAATGCCTAATGTTTGATAAGTTATTCCATGTTTTGTGTTTGATTTAAATAATGTTAGTGATGTATTGTGTATGATCCATTAGGCTCTTAAGCTCACCCCGCATCTTCATTTCAGGTAACCCTTGAGGCGGTTCTTGTTGATAGTACTACTGAGTACTATAGGAGTTGCAAATCTCGCTATTGAGGTTGTTATTAGAGTTCTTTTGTTGGGTAGTTAGTTTAGACTAGGTGTATGGCCCTCTAGACTACTTTTCAATTATTAATTTTCTTTATGGTTTAGACTTCGGCCACATAGGCCATGATCAAATATTTCAGTTGGAAACTTGTTCCACGTTTATTTAAATTTCAACTGTAGAAGTTAATGATTTAACTATTGATGATCGCAACTTACTTTCCATGTGTTACTCCTTAATGAGTCCAAAAGTTCGATTATTTATTCATATGAGTTATAGTATATCTAGACGATGTTTAATGAGAATTGAAATGTGAGAAAAGTAATGTCCCGATTCTCAGTGGATGATATTTGTGCCAACAGTTAATGGTGCATCTCTCTACGCGTAACAGACGTGACAAAAATAAAGGACCGAGAACTGAGGTGTTGTAATGATTTATCTAAGATTTCTCCAGGTAAACAGATCCTATGACGAAGCTAACTCGGAAGAGAGTCAAGTTTATTTGAGATGAGAGATGTGAGTCATCTTTCCAAGAGTTGAAGAAGAGACTTACATCAGTTCCGATACTTATTACCCCAACTCATTAAATGGGTTATACACTGTATACAGATGCGTCGAGGAATAGCTTGGGTGTTGTACTGATGCAGGATGGTAAGGTTGTTGCTTATGTTTCACGACAATTAAATATACATGAACAGAATTATCTAACTCATGAGTTGGAGCTAACAACAATCATTTTTGCCTTGAAGATTTGGAGAGACTACCTATATGGAGGGAGAGATTTGACTTGTACTCAGATCATAAAAGTCTGAAGTATATATACACCTAGAAGGAGGTAAACCTCAGATAGAGAAGATGGATGGAATTCTTGAAAGATTATGACTTTCAATTTCACTATCATCCAAGAACGGCGAATGTAGTAGCAAACGCCTTGAGTAGAAAATATTGTATAACTGAGAAAGAAAATGGCAGACGTATCAACTAATAGAAAGTTATAATCTGGGTGTTAGAACAGATGAGAATGAAGCAGTGTTATTCACCATGGTATGCCAGTCAAAGCTACTCCAACAGATCACAGAAGAACAGAAACATGATAGATGGATCTTAGATCTTATTGAAAGGATTACACAAGGCAAACATAGTAACTTCAAAATTGATACAAATAGCATGCTGAAATTGTGAAATAGGGTTTGTATACTGGAGAGCTGGCAGAGTAGATAGATGATATTAGATGAGGCACACTAAACTAGATATACTATGCATCCTAGAGATGACAAGATGTACTAGAGTCTCCGCAAGACTTAATGGTGGAAATGTATGAAGAAAGACGTAATTACATATGTTTTTAAGTATCTAACTTGTCAGTAAGTGAAAGCTGAACACAAGAAACCCACAAGTTTGCTCCAAAACCTTCCTATACCAGACTGGAAATGGGACAACATTGTGATGGATTTTGTTAGCGGGTGGCCTAAGAATCAAAAAGGGAAATACACTATATGGGTTATTGTCGATCGTTTCACAAAGGTAGCTCATTTTCTAACAATCAAATCCACATATTCGATGAGTAAATTGGGGGAACTTTATGTTTGGGGGATTGTGAGACTACATGGAGTACCCAAGACTATAGTATCAGATTGAGATGTGAAGGTCACATCTCAATTCTAACAGAGTCTACAGAAACAATTGGGTACCAAACTAACGATGAACACAACATTTCACTCGCAGACAGATGGGCAGTGATAGAGAGTAATACAGATCTTGGAGAATATGTTGAGAGCATGTGTCATTAATTTCAAAGACAACTAGAGTAAGCACATGCATTTAGCTGAATTTGCCTATAATAATAGCTCTCAAGCAAGTGTCCAAATGGCACCTTATGAG
The DNA here is from genome assembly GCA_030144865.1 of Tinospora cordifolia. NCBI lineage: Eukaryota > Viridiplantae > Streptophyta > Magnoliopsida > Ranunculales > Menispermaceae > Tinospora > Tinospora cordifolia. Next base: position 1,149 of record JAJIYU010008416.1, on the reverse strand, counting down.
GCTTTATACGGTAGACCTTGTAGGTCACCATCATGTTCGGCAAAGTTGGAGGATCGAGTGCTTACAGGACCAGACTTGGTTGAGGAGATGAACAAACAAGTCAAATTGATTCAAAGGAGATTAGCGACGGCTCAAAGTAAACAGAAGAGTTATGTTCATAGACGGAGGAGACACCTAAAATTTCAAGAATGTGACAAAGTGTTCTTGAGAGTTAGTCCTCCGAAGGGTATTAGAAGGTTTGGACACAAGAAAAATTGTCACCAAGATTTATTAGGTCGTTTGTGATCACAAGGCGGGTTGGAGAATGTGCATATGAGCTCGACCTATCTAATCAGATGCCCTCAATTCGTAATGTCAGCCACATATCGATGTTGCGAAAGTACAAGCCTGACCCTCTCATATCGCCCACTAGGAGGAGATATGAGTACAAGATGATGCCACATACAAGGAGTCTGCAATCAGTATGCTGGATCACAAAGTACAGAGCCTAAGGACAAAGGACATTCCATTAATCAAAGTCCTTTAGAGGCATCACGACGTCGAGGAAGCAATCTGAAAATTAGAAAGTGAAATGCAAACCAAATATCCCAATCTATTCATTAGGAGCACTTGATCGGCATCGCTGTGGGTAGCAAATGATTTAGGTAAGCTATTTCAAATTTGGAGGACAAAATTTAAATTAAGGGGGGCTAGAATGTAATAATTGAAAAAATATAAATAAGTAGATAAATATTAGAAAATTACATATTCTATTACAACTGGGAGATTACAATATACATATTATAATACAACTGGGAGACTACGTAGAATTTTTTATATGAACCCTAGTTTTTTTTAAAACATTCTAATCTTTTCTACAAACCTAGACTCGCCAAAGAAGAACAAGGGAGCATCTAGAAGCCATCAACGGAGTTCTCAGAACACATTTGAAGAGTGGATTGACGATCAAATGTATAATTTATTCTCTTTTTTTTTACATTCTTTAAGAATGAGTTGGGAAAAATACATAATTGAAAGTAGTATATATATATTGAAATTATGGATCGAAAATAAATATAGATAATCTAGTTTTATTTTATATATATATATATACATATGAGAAATCTGATTTACAAAATATTGATTATAATAATTGATTGAAAAAGAAAA
>JAJIYU010008415.1:0-17996 GCA_030144865.1 Tinospora cordifolia | reverse complement strand
GAAAAATTTGCATGACGTCCCCGTTAATCAAATTATCAAATTATTAAAAAATTAAAAAGCAAACGAGATAAAAGGCCGAATTTACGAATGTACCCTTACATGAACGTTCGAATACGGAATGCTGTTCATTCATTCCGAGACCTTTTATCCATAAAACGACTCTCAAACCTCCAAAAAGCAAGAAAAGTGTGATATGCGTGTCTGTGGAGGCTTCTGAGAGAGATTACGATCACGCAAAGCAAATCCCACGCTTCGTAATCCGTTTCAGAGACTTTTACGCTTTGAACCATCTGCCTTTCTGTATTTGTTTCCGTTTGATCCAACGATGTTGATCCCTGTCCCGCCATTTCCCCCTCCGTTTCCCGCGAATTTCAAATTTGATCGGTCTCCGAAGTGTAAATTTTTTATCTCTTCTCCTCGATCTCGTTTCCTTTGCCTGCAGTCGAACCAGAGTTTGGCGATTTTTCCTGTTAGTTGTTTGAAAACGAAAACCTCGTCTTCATTGGCTGCTGCATCTCGAGATGTCGATGCGTTCACTAAGTACTCGGGTTATGTGTTCGAGAGTAGCAATTCGGAGGCGGAAGCGTTGTTGGAGTACAATGTGGAGAAGATAGCTTCCATTTATCGGAGGAAACCGTTTCTCCTGTTTCGTCGGCTTCTGCAGATCAGTACTTCGCTTGGTAGATGGTTTGGACTTCGCTATCTTGATGCCTTGATGGAAAGATCGGATGAGATGTTCAAGGTGGGCGAAAAACACCTGTTTATTGAAGACATTGATGTTATAATCAGTCGCTCCTTTGTAATGGAATTGGTGAATTGCGAGTTTTTGTATACGAAAATTCAATGATTCCGGTCTAGAGTTTCCTCTCATGTTTATTAGAAAGAGATGATGATCATGAATCTTCACTTTTTGGTTCAGGGAGAGACATGCGTAACATCTTTGGTCTTCTAATGCTTTCAGGTTAGAGCCTCCGAGCTTCGCAATATATTGGTGGAACTTGGTCCAGTAAGTTCTTCTGCTCAAAATCTTTGAGGTTTTTTGAGTATCACTTCGGTATCTTATCCCACTTAGCTATGATAAGTAAGTGGAGAGTGTCTTAGGTACGTGTCTATTGAAGTAATAGCTGATGCACGTTTCTAATGATAATCAGGCAGATTCACTCAAGTTAGCCCTTGATACTGAAAGATATTTCTTTCTTTGGTCACAAAATCCTTTAGGATGCTTTTGTGGTAAGCAGAGGGATTCTTGCTTTAGAAGGAGAATGAAATGGTGTGTTTGCACGGTTATATTCTTTTATGACATCATTCTTATCGCAGTGATTGTGTTTTTATTGTGTTGTTTCTATTTGCGAATTATTACATTTATCTCAGTAAATAATCTGATCTCCTAGCGTAATGGATTAGTCATTAAATTTGGGAGGCAAGTTTAATATTACTAGGTATTTTTTTAACAAAAGAAATAAATAAAGGAATAATGTAAAGGGAATTACCACATAAACCTCATTTTGAACACCAAATGTCACAAAATAGGATGTGGTGTGTGTTTACACTCTGAGATGAAAAAAGTGATGTGCATTTTAAGATGCTTGTTTATTCATTTAATGGTTGTACGTATATATTGTGACATTTAGTAGTGAGAACGAGGTTTATGTAGCATTGCCCTAGTGTAAATATTGACTTGTGGTTGTGGAGTTGGGTTTTCCTAGAAGGAATATTAGGTGAGGTAAGTTGAATTCGTACCTCATCAAGATTATTAGGATTGGGATTTTTGTAGGATTGGTGGGGGTTCTCGAGGATTGCATTATGAGAAGTAAGAATCTATGAATAAAAAAGAGTCAAATTTATGTGATAAATTAAATAAAACTATAATAACTTAAATGCAAATGGAATTCCAAGATATGTTTATTTTTACAATTTAAAAGTGGAACATACACGCATATTAAATATTTTTATTTCCAAATTTCACATTCTAAATTCTCAAGCCTAGCACTGTTGATTGCCTAAGCATATTAGTACGGAAATAGCAAATTGAAGAAAAATTATTTTCATGGAACCATAGCAACAACAAACACCCAAGAGTTGCCGATACACTTTTGAAGCTTTGTCGCTAGAATTGACACACTCCCTTCTTTGGGCTTGAAGCTAAAACCTCTCTATGCTCTGTGATTAATTAAAAAGGATAAAGAAGAAATCCCTGGTTACTAATCCAAATCCTAATTGTTCCTCAACTTGGATTATGTTCATAGTCCAATTGAGGATAAAATGTGACCCCACAAGCAATCCAAATAGTTGGGGGAGATGGAAACTTCTCCAAGTTTGTATGGCCATTCTAATAGCATAGACTACCTTATTCATGTATGCGTTAACAAAGTTAAATTTCTCTAATATAATTAAAACATGGACATTTTGCTTGGGAAGATCTTTGGTTGGCAAGTTTGTAGCTAAATATCTTTATTGATAACAAAAGTATGGGAACTACCTTATCATCATGTTGTTTATTTGGGATTATAGAAAGATGGGCCTTCATTAAGGGGCAGAGAAATCTTTGGTTAGTAGAGGTCTACTTCTATGGAGAAAATGAAAAAACCTAGTCAGGGCGACCTCCGTAATGAGGTAGCAAGACAAGACACAATTTGGCAGTGGACAAATAAATATTAGCATCGGTTTGCTTCCAGTCTTAAGTGTCTTTTAAGGAGAGTTTATGGTCTGTAATCTTAAACGTCCTATCTGGTATAATGAAGATGATTCTACATGTTGGAAAAGAGGCATCTAGTAAGGGCAACCTCCATAATAACATAGCATGGCAAGACACAATGTGGTGGTGGACAAATAAAATATTAGCATAGATTAGCTTCCAGTCTTAAGTATCTTTTAAGGAAAGTTAATGGTCTTTAGCTTTCTCAAATCTCCTATGTAGTGTAATGAAGACAATTCTGCATGTTGAAAAGAGGAGAATTCACTATTTTCACACTAGCACGTCTATCAAGATTGCTATTTGGACGGTGGATTCTAGTATTCTTACAGGGATCAAATTAGAGGACACTGATCATGAGTTCACTAAAATATTCATGTCCTGGCCTCTTAGGTGTGAGATTGATTCCTGTTTTTGGTTGAAGGGGTCAATTAGGGAAGTTGGAAACCACTCAATTCAAAAGCTATAGTTATTAGATTAGAGGCAGATATGAATATAAAGCAAAGATAGATAGATAATATATATTTTTTTTCTTTTTTCTTTTTTATTGTGATAAGAAATGAGTAAAAGTTTATTACTAGGTTAAAGTGGCTTGCATTAGTGCACTTCTATTCATAGGCCTTGATCTAGAGGTGTAGAGATCTTCTGTTTTTACTGAATAATGTTTATCCTCAGTCAGTATTTCACACACTTGGAAGCGCATTAGTTTAGCTATTGTCTTAAGGTACTTATAGTTAGTGTTTTTTTCCTAGAATATATGCATTTTCTTAGCACCATGATTGCCTTTTTTTTCTCTTCAAAAGTAACTATCTTCACTTTTCTGGTGGTAGCAAGTTTCATATACTCCTTTGGTTGTATGCTTGGTGACCATATCACGTCTTCCATAGATTTACTTTAACATCAAGGCTGTTTTCATGGTCTCTTCTATAAATTGCAATTTTTTTTTCATTGCAGGAAACATGCCTTTAGATTTATTTATTTATCTTCTCTAAAAGTTAGCTCTATATTTTTTTTTCAGGCATTTGTGAAAGTTGCTCAAGCTGTTTCTTCTCGTCCTGTAAGTTAGCTTTTATGTCTATGATTAGCCATTCCAATATTTTCACTTGTTGGAACGATGATTGATTTTTAAGGGTTGGCAATTTTATTCAGTTATTGAAATGCTAATATTATATAACATAAATGCCTAATTTCGCTTGACTATGATATTATTGGGCACTGCTAATTTTCAAATCTTAACTTATTGTATAAAACTAAACCAAATATTGAACTGCTGTTGGTGTGAGTCCCAATTGGACTGATTACTAGGTCTATTGGATTAACTGTTACACCAAGCCATAAGAATTTTGAGATTGATGTCCTACATTAGGAATTAGACTATGTCGTAAACTAAGGCAAACTAATTGATGTTGCAAAACAGGGTAATTGAATTGTTGATGCAATCAAAGAACTATAACTAATGATTTTAGCCTTATTTTTTGATAACAGAAGGAGGGTTTTGTAAGTTGTAAGTGTCATATAAGCAATCTTGTCATCTTCTATAATCAAGTGAGAGAACATGTGGCTTTACTTAAGAAAGGTGTTTGTGGTAAATGTCATGTTTCTTGATGCCAAGACTCTGTCTAATGTAATTGTATTGAAGTTAATGAAATGCCAAAACAAAAATCAGCTTCCATGTTCTCTCTTCATTTCCAAGTCTTTTGCTGGATTTTGTTGCGTCAAAGTGGTAGCAAAGTCAACTGCTATTGCAGCATGGCTGCTGAAGATTAAACTTGAAGATCCCACTCCAAAGGCAAATATGATTTTAGACTTTTTGGGCAAATATTAACACTATAGAAGTGCAACTGGAGAAGTTTAATCATGAAATTTACTTAGCTATTGCTTGTGATGATCGTTAAGGCAGTGGTGAAGGAATTAATCATCTTGACGAGGGGTAATACATTCAAACCAAAAATGCCAAGTCCAGTTGGGTTTTACAAAGGGTTATGGTTGAATCAAGTTGAAAGATAAATATAGCTTTGCAATTATGCTTGCAATCCTTGACTTGTGTTTGGCTTTCCTTGCCTTAGCCTGTTGCAATCTTGATCAAGAAAAATTTACAGGATGATGGGTAGGCTTAGGGACACAAATTTATAAACTATAACCATTTCTTGCCATCAATGAGATGAGAAAACCATCAGGAGACTTGATAGCTTTGGGTCGCCTGTCGAGTTCTACACAAGAACTGACCCATGGAACTTGATCCAACTCGCCCCAATAAAACGCTTATCGTCATGTTGTACCCGTTTTATTCATTTTATTTTGGTGAAGAATTCCTCCATTTGCTTAAAGCAACACCCCCACCCCTTGTGATTTGAATACCCTTGGTCACCCACCTTTGACTTACCATTATCAGTTCACCATTTGAATCTTGTTCTCAGTTTGCAATTTGAATCTTGCTACTGGTCTGCCACCCCCTCTCCCCCTGCAATTTGAATCTCCATCTTCCTGTGATTTTAATTTCAATCTCCCCACTCCGTGTGACTTTCTTCATTCTTCTTTTTCTAATTAAATGTGAACCCTAATAGGTAATCCTTCACAAGATCCTTGTTTGTGGTAAAAAAGAAAGCTTGCAAGTAGGTGTTTGAGTTTCTACATTTTGTTATTCGTTTGATTATTTTTTGAAAATAGCATTTGATCTCTTCTTCCCTACTATTTGGTAGGTTTTTGGTCTTTTCCTTCCTGATCGTTCTTTTTTGGAGTTGATCATGGTTTTAGGTTTCTATTTTCTTATTTTGGATTTCTAGGGCTTTGTTGTGCATTGATTTTTGTAAGTTTTTGAGCTTGTTGATTAAAGGCAGTTTCTATTTGCTTGAGTTTAATAGTAGATTGATTTTATTATAATTCAAAGCCTTAAAAAATACAATTTCAGGTTACACAAAAGCACGATCGACTCAACTTGAACCTTGCACAAGTGAGTTAGTCGGACGTCCTTATTCTAAGATAATTGAGTGGCATCCAATAGCAAAAGATGCCACTCAATTGGGCTGGGCTAAGTGGTGTTTGGGCTTCATCTCGAGCTAATATCACGCCTAGCCATGACAATGGTAAGTATGAATGGTTGACCATAGTAGAAAAGAAGGTGATCTCTTCTCTTGTTGAAAGATCAATACAACCAAGATTTTTCCCACCCTTTTTTGTGCAGGTTTGTTTGATGTAACATATATTGTAACATATTTCAAAAATTAGGCAAAAATACAACTAAACTTGTGGGCAAATTATATTTAGCGTAACATCAACATTTTTTAGTTATTCTCGAGGATATTTAAGTCAAAGGACTAGATTGTTATTTATGGTAGTTTTATCGATATTTTTGGAGAAGTATTTAAATGTAAAAATAATTTCAGCGATATGATAGGAAAGGGTGGAATATTAGATAAAAATATTTTTTATGGATATCACGAACATCCTCAAAAAATTATAACCTATAACTAGGGTTAGGGGGGTAGATAATTTCATATCGATCTTTCTTCTTTACAAAATTTTAGGAAGTTCTGTAAGTTCGAAACAACACAAGAGTTGAAGTTCTAAAGTGGGAAAGAACCTACGATTTGCTCATTATGACCCACTTTTCTAAATTATGAATTTATGAATTATACACACATTATTACTGTTCACTAGCGCATGAATCATTAGTGAGAGTTGAACCTTATTGGGTAGCTAAATGCAACCGATGTAATATGAGATTACGTTATTTATTTTCAATTATCTTGCAATAATTTAATATTTGTGCAATTTTTATGTTATTATGTTGATATCGTTGTTTTGGTTAGCATGTAAAGAATTTGTTGGGGTACCCATAGGGTGTTACGCTCACATTCTCCATATTTGTTAAGAAATTGAAAATGGAAATGTTTGAATAAAAAACTTTGAAGAAGAAAAAGAAGAAAAGAAATAACGGGAAAAAGGAATTGAATATCGTTTTTAGGGTTGTGCATGAACTGATCGGTCTCATATTAGAAAGATAAGTTTTCCTACAAGCTTTCGATACATCTCCTTTTTCAGAACAGATGCTTCTTTTGCTTCTCCAAGCTTGTTAGTGGGATCGATTGATGTGCTTATAGGTTTGCATGCTGACTTCCATATGTCTTTAAGCAAGTCTGGAACATTCTTTCATTGAGAAATAAAGATATCTTGTTTACAATGTGACACTTCAATTCCTAAAAAGTACTTCAATATCATCGATTCTCATTCTCAAATCTCAAATTCTTTGGCCAAACACTGTTTCAAGCTCTGTTTCTACTACTCATCCTGCCCAATCACAATGATGGCATCTACATACTCCAAAAAGTGTTGTAACTCCCCTTGAATATGAGTGATTTAATGGATAAAGTTTGATGCCTTTGGCTTTATTTGTATCTCATATGTTTCATTACTTTCACAAAGCAAGCAAATTGTGCTCTTGGAGGTTGTTTAAGCACATGCAAGGCTTTTTTTAGTTGGCACACTTTACTAGTGTTAGGCTGTTTTTGAATCTTGGATAAAATTCCATGTAGATCTCTTCTTCTAGGTCTACATGGAGAAATACATTGTTCACATCAAATTGTTGTTAAGTCTCAATTATAGTTGGCGGTTAAAGAGAACAATACATGGACAACATTTATCTTGGCAACTAGTGCAAATTTCTCTAACTAAACTACAACATACGTTTGTTGTATCCTTCCGCTACTAACCTTGCATTATATTGCTCTATTGACCCATATACTTTGTACTTAACATTGTAAAACCATTTGCATCCCACAAGTTTCTTTCCAACAGGTGACTAAGCTAATTCTCATGTTGAATTTTTCTCCATCGCCTTCTATTTCATCATTCATAACTTGTTTCCAATTGTTATCAAATAAAGCCTTTGACACTAAATAGGGGTTTGGGTATTATTTAAATGGGCGAGAGAACTCTTAGGGGCTGGAGAACTTTTCAAAGAATTGAAAAAGGGATGATAAATACAAGAGTTGTTTGGTGCATTCCTTGGTTCTTCTTCAAATGACAATGGGTGGGTCAATGCGGATTTCAAGTTGGCATTTTGTAAGGTTTTTGATGGGAAGATCATGAACTATTATTTCATCTCTAGGAGCTACTTCAGATTCTTGGACTTCCATAGGTTCAAAGATTGCTACTTTCTTCCTTTGAATATACTTGCCAACTCAATCCTCATGAGCTCGTGGTTCAAGCTCCTTACGTTGGTTGTTTTTAGGTTCTGAAGGTGCAAATGTTGATGGCTCAAGCATGGAGGAAGATGGTTAAAGTGTGGAGGTGAATAGCTGAATTGTGGAGGAAGATGTTATGGATGAAAGATCAGTGGTGGAGGGGCCATAGAGAAAAGAATTTTGATCCTTATCTTCCATGACGAGGTTCTCCCCTTGAAAATGAGTGGAACAATAAATTCATTGAAAGTTCCATTGAGATGAATAATTTTTTAGTCGGTGGTGTTTGTGGGTTTTTTTTTTAATTTTTAATTTTTTTTTATTTTAAGTTGAGGAATACCCCATGAAAACACACTTTAGAGCTCTTTGATCTAACATTTTTTTCCCCTAATTGGATTGTGAATGCAGGCATAGGATACACATCCAAAGACTGTAGAAACAAGATTATTTGATGTTTTTAGGTTAGGTTAAAATTTTTATAACAATTCCATTGGACTTTTAGAGTCAGGAGCCCGAGATGTTAATTGATCATGAGATGTGTGGCAGGTAGGATGGCTTCCCCGCAATAGACTTGGGTACATTGTTTTATAATAAGAAATCATGGATTGTATTTAGAAGGTGACCATTCTTTTGTTTAGCAACGCCATTTTGCTGTGTGGTGTGGATATAAGATGATTTATGAATAGTGCCTTCCTTCTGAAAGTATGTGGTCAACATTTGATTAAAATAGTCTTTGGCATTGGCTGAAAGAAACTTTTTGATTTTGATTCTAAATTGAGTTTGTACGATGTATGGAAATGTTGATGCTTACATCAGATCTTTGATTGAGGAGAAAGATCAAAGACTCTTGTACCATCATCAACAAAAAAACACAAACCAATGTGCCCCAAAAATATTGGGAATGACAATCGGACCCCAAATATCACTACAAATACAATCAAAAGGATTATAACTTCTTTCATTGCTAATAGGAAAAATGACCCATTTGTGTTTGACCGCTTACACATACATCATGACAAAAAGATTTGATGTCCAATTTCTTAAACAAAGAGGGAAACATGATCTTAAGGGTTCTAAAAAAAGATTCCCAAGTTTGACAATATGAAGCTAGACCTTCATTAGTGGAAAATTTTCTTCGGGTAGGAGTGACGAGGAGGTCTTCTTTATGGAGAACTCAAGGTGATGCAATCCATTTTGTTCTTTGGCAAGTATGATTGCCTTCACTCTTCCCCAAATCTTAGTCTTGAAATAGATAGTAAAGTTAAAAACCATATTACAACTAAGATCACAGGTAAGTAAGCTTTTGCATGGAGACAAGATTAGCGGAAAGCTTTGGTAACTGAAGTACATTTCTAAATGTAAGTGTTCGGCTAAGATGAACATCTGCCAACGATGGTCAAGGACGTATTGGTTGTGGTTACTTTTCAATTGCTTGGAAATGAGTTATATGTATGAAATATATGAGAGGAGTTGGTCGTGTCATTACTAGCTCCAAATTATAATCTAAGACTTAGCAAATTATATATCAGAGGCTTTCAATCGAATAGAAATGAGTAACTAACTTGCATGGGCTAATGAATTTGTACCTAAGGGTTTTTCAAGAGTGTCAAGTAGGGTTCTCAATCTCTTGATCTCATCAGAATTGTATCTGATCTAATATTCATTTTGGATGCCACGTTTTGAAAGTAATTGTATACTAGACATCTTTCTTTTGGCTCAAAGAACGGTTGGAGCACCAACAACAATACTGATGCTTACTTAGATTATTCTATAATAGCTAAGAAGGCCAAATGAACTTCTCTATGGCAATGAAAGCTGAAGATCAAGCTTCTTGTTTCTTATTGTTCTTCCTCTCTTCAAACTTGTTTTAGAGATGGAGAAGATGAAGAGAGAAGAAACTAGCAGAGGTTACAAGATGAGGTCCCGACAATGGCAGACGAATGTGACAGATGGGGTCACAAAGATTGTAGAAGTAGCACTGATGAAAAATGACAGCATTGGGAAATATCTGCAATAGCAATGATAATTTCAGCAGTGGTGGCAACAATGAATAATAGCAACAATCGTGATTCTAGCAATGATGCATCATAAAAGTTTCAGCGATGAAGGTCGACGAACACTGAGATATTAAGCAGTTCAATTCTATGATCTACTCTACTGGAGAAGAGAAGGGAAATCTTTCTTATTCACTTGAGAGCACATATAAATAGATGTACTTGAAAGTTTTAGAGTCACTTGATCAGTTAGAACCAATCTAAAACTTTTGTGTAGTTAGTAAATAGATTGGAATAATGATGTGCAACAGGAAATATAAACAATGCATTAAGGGAAACGACACATGGTGATGTTCATGCAATTAAGCCAACAAGCCTACATTTGCGGGGCCTCGCCGAGATAAAGAATGTCGCTATGAATAAGCCGTACAACTATTGCAACTGGACTAACAACACCGATGCCACACGTTGCAATATACACCACACCGTACAACTATTGCAATTGGACTAACACGATGACCACAACAACGATGCCACACTTTGCAATACTTATAGTTGGATCAACATTTTACAACAACACTCTATGCATATGAAACACGATGAGCTCCTCTCATCTAAAAGAACTCTGTCAAACTCTGCAAACACACAAGCTGCAGAGAGTACAATTCCTTTGATCACTCAACAAAATAGAATAAATAAAATACAACTTTCAACTCTCAATACAATGACTCCCACATGTATAAATAGTGTTTTCTTTGTAGCTGTGAGTGATGGTTGAAAGCTTCAGATGGCTCTGTATGTATAGACTTCAGGACAAAGCAAATCTTGCGCAGACAGAAATTTCTGGGCTCACTGTCCAATCCAATGTGTCATACACTGTTAAGACTGATGGGCCTGTAGATTCCCAGAAATCTTCTTTTTTCCAAAACACAGCAGGAATATTTTGTAACCTTCCTTTTTCTCTGAATTTGAGCAGACAGAGATTTTTATTGAATAGAATGAATAACATGTTATCTTCTAACATCAAATTCCCATGATTTTGGCAAGGATCAATTTTAGCAAGGATCAATTTTTGGGTTTAAATACATTCCATTTTGAAAAGAGATTTTGATCACATCAAATTGAGAGAGCAAACCCAGAGTCAGAAACATTCTATAAGATTGAATTAATACTAATGAATATGCAAAATTTCAATTTCCAAACTAATATGCAAGTTTCCAGTATTAACATCCAGATTCCAAAAACTACAAGATACAAAATTTTATTGTTTTACAGCAATATTCTAATTTTCAAAATTAACTATCAGCAGCATTAGCAACATTCCAAGAACATGAATTAATATAGCGATATTCCCTTAATATGGATTGCAGCAAACATGCCAATTTTTCCAGATTTAAGAAACAGTGACATCTTCATGATTCAAGATATTTAATTTCCAAAGAAAACGTGATATCCTAATGATAGCAAAACAGAATATTCAGATTCTAAAGACAAAGCAATATTTCAGATTCCAAAACAGTGGGCAATATCATTCAGTTTCTAAAGGGGGCAAGGATGTCGTATTCTGTTTTTCTAAAATTAATAGCAGCAGTGAGATAAAAAATTAGAATGCGGCAAACTAATATGAAACTTTCCACATTTAAATAACCGTAGCAGCTCATGACATTTAGTTACCCAAAAATAATAGTAGCAGTGCGTAATACGCGACATTCCTGATTTAAGTTGCTCATTAGTTTCCCAAATCCACTAGCAGCCATATTCTGATTTCTAAAAACTAATATTAGCTGCACATATTATTCCATAACCGTGAAGTGTTCTATAATTTCTAGAATATTTGTAGTACCAAAATGTGAAATATCATCTCCAGAATGTTAGTAGTATTTCTAGAATATCTTAAGCACCAACAATGCCAATTAATCATGTGTTTACTAACACGTTTCCTAACAGTACTGAGCCTATGTTTTTTATGAGTTTAGCTCAAGCGTTTAATGACACCCTCTTAGAATATTCCTCATAATATTCTAACTTCTTAGAATATTCTTTATAATTTTCTTCATTCACAAACCCACAGATTGATCTTCAATTCTTCATAATCCCATTGATTCATTTCATCTCCACAACAAGAACAATCCCAAATAGTCGCGCCATCCAGTTCAAATGTCATCATTTCTGCAATGCATCACTCTCTGCACATGATTTGATAAAGCATGGTTGTTCTTGTAGCTTCCTTGGAAATTTGTAAAGTACTGTAAGAGAACAAATAAGTCTAAATACAATATCCTAGCACTAAAAGAGGGCATGAGATTGAGTCCTCTTTTATAAAATTTTGAGAGCAACAAATGATATAATAACTCGGGGAACTAGGAGATATCCTATGCAACATGAAGAAAACATGTTTGTCCTCTTTGATGTCTTCTTAAATTCCTAGTTATCATCTCAAATGCTTCATGCAGGATGTGGTACCACCAGCATATCTAGATGAGCTTTCTCTGCTGCAAGATCGAATTACACCATTTTCTTCTAAAGTTGCATTTGAAACAATTGAACAAGAGCTTGGGTTACCGTTGGATATGCTTTTCTTAGAGATTACACCAGAACCAATAGCTGCAGCTTCCCTTGGGCAGGTTCATATATGATTGCCTTAAATAGGAGTTACAGTTTCTTTTTTAACTGCAACTTATTTTTTTCCCCAACCTTCAGGTTTATCAAGCTAGGCTTCGATCTAGCGGACAACTTATTGCTGTCAAAGTGCAGAGGCCTGGAGTTCAAGCAGCCATTTCCTTAGATATTTTTATACTACGATTTTTAGCTGGATGGGTTAGGAAAGTTGGCAAGCTTAATACTGATCTTCAGGTAATGTGCCATACTTCCTGAGGTAAAAATACATTTTTTTGACTTATTTCTTCTGAAGGATGTCGTTATTACCATGTAACATTTACTTCTGTTTTCCTCCTTTGATTTTAAGTAAATAACTTCAAAATCTCACTTGCAGGCTGTGGTTGATGAATGGGCGTCAAGTCTTTTTCGGGTATGTATTGACTTGATTGCCCTAGAAAATGGTGATACGTGCAGTTAAATCCAATGCTTTAGTAAATAAGGGAGCCTATACTTTTTTTTTTTTCTGTTAATTTTAGGAGAAAGGACTTCTCTAACTAACACATTGAACAAAAATAAACAAAACGAACATATATTTGATATAATAATTACCCGAAAACTTGAATGGTTTCTTATTTGGTAATATATAGATATATTACTTTTGAGGTAGTGTTTACATTTAGACCTTGTTCGTCAATCATTTTAGGATCAATACAATTAATACCGTTATTTCACGGTTGATGGTGTTTAGCGGGATGTTTTTACCCAATGTTTGATTTAAAGATTACTGCTGGTACTTTATTTTGCTTGTACTTTGGCATATTATTTGTATTATTGATTTTGTGTCTTCTCAAAAAAGAAAAAAAAAGAAAGGAAAAAATAAAAATCATCTTCTTCTTGTGCTAGTTCACACGGATAATGTTTTATTTTTAGGTGGATAATGTTTTATTTTTCACAATTTTATACATAAATTCTCTGAAGTTGGACTTACTCATTCTCTTGCTCATTCTCACTTTGCTTCTTTTTCTCGTCTTCTTCTAGTACTACCCTATCATTTTCACAAATACTGATACACCTCTTGGGCATTCTTTCTGCATTATTAAATTATGAACTATCTCTCTTCTCTTCTGAAAACCTGATTTACAATTGGGACATCAATAAATTCCTGGTTTTGATCAATGTTCTGGATACTTTTTCTCTATTAATACTTTAGTTACAAAGTACATGTAGAACTTCTTGGAGGTTATATTCTTAGGAATTCGCATTGAATACAGGTAAATCAAATTGAATGCAGGAGATGGATTACAGGGAAGAAGCAAAGAATGGTACAAAGTTCAGGTATGATGATTTCAAAGTTTAATTTGATTTAAGGAAACTCTTATTGTTACAAGTCCTTTGTCCACAAGTGCGCATGGTATATTTTCTGGGTCCTGACCAGGTCACACAGGTTAAGCTAAGTCTTGCTTCATTGGTAATTAAATTTTTATAGGGCAGATGTAAACTCAACTGGCCCACTTATACTCTACCCATTCATCATTCACTTAAAAAGTTTGTGATTGCACAATTATTATACTATTTTTTCTTGTCCCATGGTTAAAAGACAACTCTACGGGAGCTTGCAAGATGTTTTTGTGCCAGAAATGTACTTGGAACAAACCAGTCGTCGAGTTCTTACAATGCAATGGGTTGAGGTACTTTCTTGGCTGCCAACTTTCTCTCCTATACATGGCTAGGAGGGTGGAATGCAAGCATTTTACTCCAAACATATTGCTCATTCATATTTTTACGTTTGTAGGGGCAAAAGTTGTCAGAAGTGAAGGATCTTTACTTGGTTGAGGTCACATTGTCAAAGTCAATCTATTGTTTTAATCTGTTTCTTTTCTTTGTTGAAATGGGAAAAATATGCCTAGTTTACCATTTTCACCTCTTCAGTAATTATGCTTAAAATAATTACTTATACTTGACAGGTTGGAGTATATTGTTCACTGACTCAGCTTCTAGAATACGGTTTCTACCATGCAGACCCTCACCCTGGAAATCTCCTCCAAACATATGATGGGAAGCTAGCATACTTGGGTATGTTTTATGATTTTAGTTTACAATTTTGTTCATTGTATTAAGTCCTTGGTTGTGCGTGCAAACTCTATGTCTTCTATTTTCAACCTAAAGGCTTCATGTTGTTAATTTACAGTTATGCGTGCAAGATGCACTTTAAGTTTTTTGTTTTTTTTTTCTTTAAATTTCAGACTCCTATCTCGGATCCATATTTTATATGTTCTGAACCCTATTAGACATTACATAATTTGAATGTGTTGCTGTTATTTTTATAATCTTTTGTCTATTATTATACATCAGGTTTCTAAATTGCACTTGGATGTGCATCACTGTAACTAGTTGATTTTTTTAGTGTATAAATTTATAATTTGATAAAAGGAGGAAGGAAGAAAGATAAAAAAAAGAAAAAAAGCCAATGTCTTTGTGGAGAAAATGGCTTGCATGCTAGCCAATGAATCTCATGCTTTATGGGTTAGGGCCATCCAAAGCTTTTTCTGTAGTAGCTCTGTTTTTTGTCAGGAGGAAAGGATAAACAAGGCTAGTAGAACTATTCAGTGCCCTTGGAAGTTTCTCATCATTAAAGCAACAAGTTTTTGGCTATATCTGCCCAAGGATTGGTATCGGGCTTCTGTTTCATTTTTGGCAGGGTCCTTGGTTAGGCTCTCCCACACTAGCAGTAAAATTTCCCCATCTCTATAACCTGTCTTAAGGTAGGAGCTGTCCTGTTGCACATTTTATCAACCAAGAACCCTTGGTTGATTAGCATACATTAAAATCCTGTAACCTTCTAGAGAACTTGTAGACATTCTACATTGTTGAGCTGCCTTTCCACAGTTAGGAGTTCTTCTATGAGTGGCTCTTCCTTCTCTTGGAATCTTTGCCAACTGCCCTACTTTCCACAAAGTTCTTCAACTCATTATTTGCCCACTCAGCCACATCATTTTCTCTTTACCTAATGTAATTTATCAAGTCAAAGCTCCAGACTAAGGTTAGTTTTTTTGGATGGTTACTCACCTATAGGAGTGTTGACACTCATGATACTCTTTAAGGTGTGCCCCAAACTGGGTTTTATTCCCCCGTTGTTACTTGCTGCGCAAGGCAACTAGGGAGAGCCTTGATCTGTTGTTCTTTGAGTGTGGCATAGCTAAAGATAGCTAATGTAAATTGTTTGCCTTTTCAAGTGGACGGTATAGGCCCCCTAATAGTGTGGGTGAATAGTAGGTCTTAACTATAGTAGTTAGTTGGTAGTACTTAGGTTAGTTAGAATATTAGTATAAACAATGTTGAGTGGTTGTATAAGGGGATTCCATTCATTTAGTGTGTTGTATTTTGGTGAGTTTAGTTCCTTCAAATTGACTAGTTAGCTTTCCTAATTCTTTTATATTGAATTCTTAATACAATTCTGGTTTTCAATTTGGACTCCTATCAACTTGGTATTAGAGAACGTTTTGGTCCGCAGGGCTTCTTTGATAATGGATGCTTGCCTTGATAAATTAGAGAACATAAGAGAGATCCAGTGGGAGTTGAGGCTTGCAGCTACTGCCAAAAAACGAACTGTGGAGATGATGGCTCAAAACATGGCTAAAATGCAACAATTCATGAAAGAACTTCAACAATCTGTGTAGTCGTTATCTCAGACGTTTTCAAATGGAGAACACAAAGTGGAGCAGCTTGATTGCGTCAAACCATCTCAAAGGAACATAGCAGCAGATCTGATCAATCGAAGATCATCAACGTGGAGATCAACGTGACAAATACCAATAAGGCAATAACAAATCTGATTTTGTGAACTCGATCTGAGTTGTTTTGATACAAATAGCATGAATTCGATCAACAATATTGTTGATGACAAGCTGTTGTCAAGTGCAATGAAGAAAGTGAACCACTAGATCGTGCGATGTGTATTGCAAAGCATTTACTGCAGGCCATGGCAGTTGTTGTCCCTCTTACATGTTGCAAAACCATGAAAAAGAAGAAGATTAGATCAGAGAAAGAATGAAGGTGTAGAGACGCTCAATTCATTCTGTTTGTAGCACAGCAGCAATGGTCACGAGTGATGTTAGAATGAAAAAGAAGAAGAGATCGGGGGATTGTTATCAATAACAATGATTAGGTGGTTTCATTGAGGAACGCATTTTTTCTGTTTGACATAAAAGGAAATGACAAGCGTGTGGCGTCACAGCACGGAATACATATGTGATCTCTTGGAGTGAATCAAATGAAGGCATAGCTAAAAGCAATCATCGCGCAAGGGCTCGTCTTGATACTTGTGCTTGAAAACCTTGATGTGGCAGCAGTAGTGGCAATAAGCAGCCTCGATTGCTGCAAGAAATCCATCCTGTCGTTGTCTAGTTGCCACAGGTAGGGTTCTTTTCCCCAATGTACACGATGCAATTGAGGGGGATGAATTTTGTGTGAAAATCTCCAACGAAGTGATGGGTTTTTCAGTCACCTAAGCTTGTAGCTTCCTGCGCTTTGTTGGCTATTCTAGGGATAACTTTCTTGAGTAAACACAAATGGCATATGTAGAAGCCTCTAGGATCCAACGACATTGTCGATGCTGCTGGAAAATGTTCCCCAGCTACCAATGGTGCCTGAAGAATGGTGACAATGAGGTGCATGATGGACGTGGTGGATCGGAAGTTGCCGTATCATGTAGAGCCCAACTGCCTCTAAAGAAAATACCATGAAGGGGAAAGGCATACATTAGGAAACTCCCTTTGCAACTCTTATAGCACAATTTAATTTGCCCAAGCTAATGAGCCATCCTAGAATCCTTACTTTCATGGGGATTTTTGAAGTCCAAATGAGAGGAGAGGAGGGAGTTTTTTTATTTCCTGCATCATGAGTAAGGGTGCTAAAGAGAGATTTGGTAGAAAATTTCCCATCCTATTCCTTGAACCATTTCTAGTTATCTTGTTCCTTCATCAAGTTAACTTGCTCCAAGGTTGAGATGAGCTGCCAACTCCTCCATCTCTTGTTCATTAAGAACCCTTTGAAATTAAAGTTCCAATTGTGCTTGCTAAGAGAATTTTGCTGCCAGTACCTAATAGCGTTTAGCTGATAGGTCGAAGTTATTTTTTGCGGGGGAGTAATGGTAAGTCCCAACTATAGCGGTTAGTATACAATACTTAATTTAGTTATTATATTAGTATAAATAACGTTGAGTGGGTGTATGAGGGGATTATCCATTCATCTAATGAGTTGTATTTTGGAGAGTTTCGCCATCTCAAATTGGCTAGTTATCTTTCTTAATTGCCATTACATTGAATTCTTAATACAATTCTAAATTTCAATCAAAGAATCATTCTCTCTCACACATTCCATCCATTCCCAGGTTGAGAGAGCTTATGGTTTGATTGCTTTCTAGGTCTCTTCATTTGTTATTTGGCTTGAAAAGAATAGAAGGATGTTTCGTGATAAGAAGCGTGAGGTGGATGCATTAGGGGAGAACATCAAACTCAAGGCAGCTACTTGGAT
>JAJIYU010008414.1:0-17998 GCA_030144865.1 Tinospora cordifolia | reverse complement strand
GCATGAGTAAAGTCCAATCTGTCAAGGAGATCCAGTATGTATTTTTCTTGTGATAGATGAACACCATGGCTCAAATCACCCAAATCTTTAAGTGCAAATTTGGAATTTAAAAGAAGAACCCATTTTTCAATCTTCTTACTATCATTCCCTATAACCAAGATATCATCAACATAAATAAGCACATAGATGTAAACTAACTGTTGACGAAGGATGAACAATGATGTATCAGCTCGTGAATTTAAAAAATTACAGTTGAGTAGAATGTTCCTTAGTTTCTCGTACCATGCTCTTGGAGCCTGTTTTAAACCATATAAGGTTTTATGTAATTGATAGGCATGATCAGGTTTTGAAGAATCAAGAAAACCTTTAGTTTGCACCGTGAAGACCTGCTCAGTAATTGTACCATTTAAGAACGCATTATTTACATCAAATTGTTTGATAGGCCAATGTTTCTGTGTAGCTAATGAAATGAAAACTCTCACAGTTGAAGTTTTGGCAACATGGCTAAAAGTTTCACTATAATCAACTCTCATATTCTGATGAAAACCTTTGGTAACCAAACGATCTTTATGCTTATTAATCGAACCATCTGTATTGGACATGATCTTAAACACCCATATGTTACCAATTAGATGTTGAGATGAACCTCGTGGAACCAAACACCAAGTTCCATTAGTGGTGAGAGCCTTGAATTCATCTAGCATAGCATTCTTCCAACAAGGACTGGTGAAAGTTGTTTTGACATTATGAGGTTTAGTTGTTTGACTGGTAATGGTGTAAGTTTTGGGCTTGAGAATTCCATTCTTCAAACGAGTAATCATTGGGTGACATGGAAGAATTGGTTCAGCTATGTTAGGTGAGGAATATTGTGAATAGGAGAATGCAGGAGGGTTGTCTGTAGGTATTGGAGCTGAATTGGGAATACTGGGTGTTTTTTTTTCTAAAATAGAATTTCGAACAGAAGAAGGATTTGTAGGTAAACTAATCGTGGAAAAAAGAGAAGAACCAGTATTACTAGAAACTAAACCAAAGGAGCAGAACAAAGTCTGATAAAGGAAGGATAGTTCATTGAATACTACATTACTTGAGATATAGATTTTTTATAAGGACATATACACAAGTGTACCCCTTGTGAGTGGTGTTGTAACCAAGAAAAACACACTCAATTGAATGAAATTGAAACTTTGATTTTTGATAAGGATGTAGACAAGGATAACAGGAACATCCAAAGCTTTTTAGAAACTTGTAATCTAGAGTTTTGTTTAACAGTTTTTGAAATGGAGAAGAATCTTGTAACATAGGTGTGGGCAGAACATTTAGAAGATAAACCGAAGTCTGAATAGATTCCCACCTGTATTTAAATAGTAAAGAAGCTTGTGCAAGAGAGTTAAGGTCATCTCAGTATTAATGTGTCTGTGTTTTCTATCTGCTTTCCATTCTGTTGATGCTCATAAGAACAGGAATGTTGAAATTCAATTCCATTAGTTTCCAAGAATTTAGAAAACGCTGGATACTCTCCTCCAAGATTGAATCACATTGTTTTCATTTTTCTTGAAAATCCAGTTTCCACCATAGATTTGAATATAACAAAGACATTAAGAGCATCTGATTTCACTTTTAAAGGAAAGATCCAAGTGAACCATGTATGATCATCAAGAAAGCTAAGATAGTAGTTAAAACTAGAATGAAACAATATTGGTGTTGGTCCCCAAATATCAGTGCGTATCAACTCAAGAGGAGAAGACGCACAACTAGAAGATCGTGGATAAAATCTTGAGTGAAACTTGCCTAATTGACATGTATCACAAAAATCTACTATTTTATTTACTAAAAAATTCAGATTATAAAGAGATATAACCTTTATAAAAGTACTACGAGAAGAATGTCCACGTCTTTTATGTTATATTGTTTGAGTGTTCACATTTTGACAAAAATTAACATGTGTAGCGACAGAGAAAGAGGAAGAAGGATTACCAATAATATAAGCCATCTTTGATAGTTCCTTCAAGCAACACTTGATTTGTTCGATTGTCCTTGATATACCAAAGATTGGCATGAAATTCAATAAAAACATTGTTATCAACTGCTAGCTGTGATATGCTCAACAATTTTTTTTTGTATTGAAGCAATACATAAAATATTTTCCAAACGTAGATATCTATTGGATGTGGAAACAGATGAACATTCATTATGTGAGATTG
Organism: Tinospora cordifolia; assembly: GCA_030144865.1. Taxonomy (NCBI): domain Eukaryota; kingdom Viridiplantae; phylum Streptophyta; class Magnoliopsida; order Ranunculales; family Menispermaceae; genus Tinospora; species Tinospora cordifolia. Next base: position 15,797 of record JAJIYU010008414.1, on the reverse strand, counting down.
GAAGAGTTGCACCATTGCCTACAACAAGTAAGGATGTACCTTCAAATTCAAATACATTAGTGAGATTCCCTGAATCTGCAGTAACATGATGAGTTGTTTCCCTGTCCATTAGCCAATACAGATCAGCTACTTTATTAGGCGTAGCAATAAATGCACTTCCTAATCCATTTTTAGCAGATGAAGACGAAACTGATCCCATGTAAACAAGATCTGTTCTATAGTAACATACAACTATTTTATGTTCAATCTTTCCACAGATTTGACCCACAGGTTTTGATCCATTTCTAGATCTTCCTCGACCTCTGTTTCCTCTTCCCTTACTGCATTGTTTTTTATTGTATCCATGCCCTCCTTGAGAAGTTCCTTGATATGGTTGTAATCCTGATGAGCAATTCTTAGCAGAAGCCTAATTATTGTTGTTTGATCTATTGATCACAACATTAACGGAAGCAGAAGAAGCATGGTTAGAAATAGACATAATGACCATTTATTCAATTGTTCTAACCGTGTTTCGAAGTTTAACATAGATGAATGCACTTCCTTCCAAGTTAACATCTCTTTATCTTGCAAAAAAGTTGTTATAAGCAGATATTTTGTTCTTAAACCAGCAAGAATACAAGAACTCAAATTTTGAACAGGATATGGATGACATGTTGTTGATAAAGAATCTAAAAATTCTTTCATCTTTATGAGGTATTGTGACATTGACATATCATCCTTCCGCATGGTTTGAATTCTTATTCTACACATCTGAATTCTTGTTCTGTTATGAGCCCCACACAATTGTTCTATTGCCAGTCATTCTTCATTGAAAGTTGTTGTCCCTATTATTTGTGTTGCAACTATTTCTGTAAGAGAGTTCAACAACCAACCTAGCAACAACTAATCATGACTCATCCATTATTCAAAGAATGGATTTGACTGTACTTTAATTTCATCTCCATTCCCTACTGTAATGGTTGCAGGTGGACATTTCTTTGTGCCAAACAACTAACCATCAAGCCTATGGCCACGGATTACAGGAAGAATCATAGACTTCCACAACATGTAGTAGTTTTTGTCCAACTTGATGGACATCGATTGTGTCAAGCTTCCTTCAAAAGCTTGAGATTCAGTAGTTCTACTGCTTGCTTGAGTTCCTTTTAGCATTAGTTGAGAGTCTCTTGTACATGAAACAAAACAAAGAAACAAATAAAACTAAAGTAAAGAAGAACATAACAGGGAACTCTTCATTTTTTTTATATTCATTGATAACAATTCTGTACATTATGATATATATATATATATACACAAGTCCACCATCATCGGTGCTCTATTATAACTAACGATTCTTGATTCACACCAGCACAACATCTTCTCTTGTAACAGAACAACAACTTCTCTTTAGCAGAATTATAATAGCAACTCTAATACACAGTAACACAGCCTACTGTCTAGTGTTGAGCAATTCCAGCAACTCTTCTGTAACATAACAGTAGTTGTTCTTTTGTAACATAACAGTAGTTGTTCTTTTGTAACAGTTATAACAGCAGCAGCTGTTCTATAACAGCTAATGAGTTGTTCTCACGGTACAACGTTTGATCAAGGCCACAAAGAATATAAGAATGTGGAAGAGATCATGGTGTAGACAGACGTTCACAAAAATACTAAGTAAAACATTAAAGAGCGTGATCCAAAATCACTAAAGATAACTAAAAGCAAGTTGTATAAAATAAAAAGTAAAGAGCATTGAGGTCTATTTGGAGTAACTTCTCCATTGAGGACCACGGATCTTTAGATGTTAATGAAGTTTTTTAATTTGGTCATGCATTCTATTGAGAGTCGTTATATTCTAATAAAATTAATTAAAGAGCTTATATCATGGTCAACTAGGTTTATTCGTGTTGAATACACCCACAATAGTGTAGTCCTAGAGTAGGAACATTTTTGCTTTCATTTGAATTTATAGATTTATAATACTAATTGCATCATGATAACAGAATTCTTATTCCTTATGTGGGGTTAGTGTCAGGTGTCAAACTTAGATAATCTTGTGTCTGTGTATGGGACATGCTTGGTAGGTCCGAGGAAGTTGGTAGAGTCATGCTCACACTCCCCAACTCAATAAAAATGTTGACAGAAGTTAGCATAGGTCGGAAGGAAGGAGCATAGTAGGTTAATGTGATAGTTGCCCAACAAATGAGGCTAAAATAGTAGGTGAATACCAATAGTTGTAAAGTGTAATTCGTAACTAAAAATGATATTGATCTTGTGCTATGTAATTTAGTTGAAGAACGAAGAAAAAAAAAAAAAAGATAGTTTAGAAAAGGAAATAATTTTATGAAATGTAAATAAAAAAGGTTCCCCTAGGCATTTAGTAATGAATTTTCAAAAATGTGTTTATGTTGCCAATTGTTTTAAGCAAGGACATCATCTTTAATGGTTATACTGTTCAACAGTTTAATATTTGTCACATCAACAACTCCTTAAACCATTATCTATTAGACTACTTCTTATAATGGTTCACAATTTATTAGATTGTATTGTGTTACATTCATAATCACGCCAATACATTATTTAAATTATTTACAATATACAAATTTATAAAATATGTATTTTTCATAATACATATAATTCAAGTTGTTCACACTTAAATGAAAATTATATGTAGTTATTTTAATTTTAAAAAAGTATTTTTATTTTTAAAAACTATTTATTCAAAATAGTTAATTTATTTATTTTCAAAATATTTTTTAATTTTTAAAGAAATTTAAAACAAAATTTGAAAATTATTACTTATTTTATTTTAAAAATAAGAAATAAAAAATTTTATTTAAAATTTTTTATTTTTTTAAATACAAAATTAAAAATAGTTGTGCCATGATTCATAGTGCGAGCACGACATTTAAAAAATAATAAACAAAATAAAGAAAGGACGTTCAAAGTTTGGTAAATACCAAACGTTCAACTACAACCCTTACCGAGATTCTCACGCATTAGATGTTCAATGAGTCATCTTTTGAGGCGTTAAAGATACCCTTAAGATTATTGCCCAATTCATGAAAATCTTTATTTGCAATTCAACAATAATAAATAGATGAGTTTAGACTCATTTTGTCACCATCTTTTTAGCAATATATTTCTAAATATTTATGCATTCATAGATACCATTACGCAACTATAGAGTCAACATTTCAGAAGTAATTCATCAATTATTCCTTAATAATTGAAAGAATTAGATGGTTGGTGACCAATGATTAAATTATTAATAGGAATATATATATATATACCAATGTCCCTTCTTTCCGTGGTAGACCGTTGTTCTATGCAACGTTTTTGGTCTAGTGTCGTTTCATTGCTTTTGTCTTGAAGAGTTAGAGCAAATTAAAATAATGTTCAGCAGCAAGTTTCGGCAGAATTGGTCTAACTTAATTTTTATTTTAAGCCATTATTTTAATCTCCGAATAGTTTTCATTTACTTGGTTTTAATCTTCGAATAATAGTATTAATAAAAAAAAGCTGCAACATATATATTATAATGAAGAAGCAGTCCTATCCTAACTATTTCAAGACTCAATGCTATAAAGTTTAATAAATTTATAGTTCCAATCATTTTAACCTTGCATTTATTAATAAAATTTTAAGGGCATGGGGCCTTAAAATTTGGGAGTCGAGGCAGCCTACTTCCAGGCGGAACCTACAAAGAGGCATTTAATATTGGTACCATATCTAAGTACAGGTGGCATTTATTTTTGAAAAAAAATGAAGGGAATGTAGGTAGCATTATCTATTTTCTTGCATGATTGGCAATAATTAAACAAGTAATGGTTGAATTCATGGCCACTTGATCATAGAAAATATATTTCTAGAAATGTATTGGAAAGTGCTTGATACTTGGCCCATTTGGCAAGCTCACATTTGGAGCCCAATGCTCTTAAACAGACTAGGGCTTGACATATTTTTGCTAATAGTTCAACATTTATAGGCTAATTAACAATAAACACAGAATATTTTTGCAAATTAATAAAAAAATCACATTTCTATTCATAAAAGTTATAAATATTAAAGAAATGTTGTAGATATCAAAAAATATATAACTAATAAAAACTTAATTTTAGAAACACTATGTTTAATAAATAACAATATATGTATAATGTAAATATTTGTTGTACATTATCTGTATATTACATGAATGGACAAGGCTTATAGTTATTCTTTAATATTATTTATTATGTATTTAATTTTTATTTTTGTGACTTAGAATGGGTAAAGGAGAGCAATACAGCAACGGTGTTGCCGCTGACACCTAGGTTTTATTGATTATTGACCTTTTTGAGGATGTTTGGTTTGAGAAGTTGAGAAATTTAAGATTTCTATCGAAAAAATTATTTGACCTAACGACAAGGTCATTGTACCGGTGCTACAGGTGCCAAATATTTGTTAGGGTTTGGGCTAAAGATGCAATGCATCCTGAGTCATCATTCAACATCCCCTGCATCCACTTTACGTACATCCAAGCAATACTTTTGAAGATGGTTGGCGACGTTCTCTCACGTCAACCCCTCAACATTCATCATCTGTATGACCATTTTTGGTACAGCTTGCTTAATCTCCAAATGAGCAACAACATCGACGAAGTACTTATGAAGCTGTGGTGTCCACACCAATTGAGGATGCTTTAGGGTCTAGCTAGGCGACGAGATCATCATCGTTGAGGTTCTTCATCGACATATACAATTCAACCTCCTCAGTAAATTCGAGCATCTGAGACATGCGTTTGTCCAAGATGCAGTTATTTGAACTCCCAAGATCCTGATGTTTTCCTTAAATGAACATAACGTCCACTTCGAGATCTTTTCAGGCTGAATATGCAGTGGTATGTCCAGATTGCAATAGAGGATTTCCAGAAGAAGTCAATAATCGACGTTGATCTGTACAAGAAGAGACGATCCCCAACGACTGTGATTTATATGCTTGGTAATCAGAGCTTCATATTCCTAATCTTCTTGATTGCGAATTAGACGACAGGATTGGGATCACCGCATGTGTAGCCTTAAAGAGAGAATATCCTAGTATTTTTGTTAATATTTGTTAAAATATTATAAATAAAAAAGATTTTAAATTATGACAAATATTTATTAAAATATTTCTGAAAAATAATATTTTTTATAATTTTCTCTTAATAAAACTAGCGAACATACGGTCATGAATAGTGTTTCACATGAATGACGGCTTTACTTTATAATTTGTGTTTATTTCATTTTAATTTTATGGTCTGCGAATGACTATGTTTCACCAGTGAAAACATAATCTTTAATTGCGTATAACATAGTGTGAAAAACAAAATTATTAATAAATAAAAAAAGGGTGGCAAAGGGACTATGATAAAAATACCATACCGTTCATATATAAGAAAAATTATCGGCTTTATAAATAATATAAACAGATAAATAACACGTAGAATATTGAACCAGAAAATGATTCCATTCCCTCTTTCTTTCTTTGGGCGAATGGTTGCATCATTGACTTTTCATGCAGCAAGAAGAAAATTGCAATTGTAATATATAACAACTAATGATATGAGTTTAGTTTGAAATTGTTTATAATAATTACTCCTTCAAATTTTTTTTAAATTTTTTTAATATTTTATAAAGAGACTTAAGGAATTAGTCAACTAGCAGAGCTGAGACCATTGGAACGGGTCACATATTAGCACCTTCCTTCAGCAATATGATTTTACTATTTTCTATATATAGAAATTAATGATAATTTCTATGGAAGGCAATATATTGGTGCAAAAAGGTTCGGAAATAAATGGTTTTAAATTTAGGGTAGATGATATCCAAATTATATATAAAAGTCCAGTCAATAATTAATCTCGAGATACGTAAAAATTGACTCAAAGACACGTTATGTGAAAGCAAAAAAAAATTATGCACAAACAAAATGTAACGACATCTTTTTTTGGTTAAATAATTCTTTTATGAGAAAGAAGAGTCATATATTAATTATATGGAAAATTTGAACATTATTCATTGTATATTCCGATACATAGCAGCGGTACTTTCCATAGTTACAATAATATTATTCATATATTTGTCCACATATTGATATTAACGACATTGATTAATACTTTATAAATATTAATTTACAGTTTTCATGCTTTATCGCAATGAAGTTTGGTTTTAAATTGTGTTTGACATGGCTCTTTTGAATACAACTTCACAACTACTCCTTTGAAAAAACTAAGGATTGAAAAGAGAGAGTATGCTGTTGAAAAGTAAATGAAAAGTAAATAAACTCAATGCAATTAATGACCGATGAAGGAACTTTATTCAAACAAAATAGTTGAAAAGAGTATGCTACCATGTTAAAATATGTATAAAAGAAGAATCATGAATCGTTACAACTTTTCTCAGCATGATATATATACCAGGCTTCACAAAGGACATTTATATAGAATCAAATCTTTTTCTTCTTCTTGAGGTATTTGTTCCTTATTTTCTTGAATCAATAAAAAAGTATGGCCTAGAAATGGAATTGGTCTTTTAAACTCATGACAAAGCAAAGGAGCAAACGTATATAGCAAATTAAAGTGTGAAAGTGAATGGCACATTGGTGGCTGGCAGCCATGTGGAGCCTGATATCAGGCTTCCTACAGTGAACTTTGATGCTTCAGTTGGATCAGTAATAACTCTATAGCCACGCCATTTAACTCTATTCGCAGTTGAAGAACCATTACCAGTGTTCATATATTCTCCATAATACAAAGTATCTAAAGCAAAATTACCACTCCATTCGAGCCAACCAGCGGGTGATATTAAGCTATCTAAAAATGTTTTCATGAAGACTGTTCGTGAATACTGTTTCCATGGCCTTCCTAAATATGCCTGAAAAGATCCTAATACTGGTACAAGGTCCGGAGCAGCAACAACTCTAGAGTTGTGAATCGAAATTCCAGTGTTCTGATTAGGGTCCATTCGACCTTGGGCTGTTACTGTTATCTTTTGTTGGCTCATGGGTCTTCTGGCATAGATGTTGCAGTTTTGCAAGACAACTGCTGCGTTTCCAAATATGAAATCAACGGTACCATAAATATCACATGCTTTGTAAAATTGTCTTTGAGAGTGAACATAAAGAGTGTCCTGGTATCCTTCAAAACTACATTGGTAGAATACTGACATATCCGACCCTGATCTTAGTGCCACTGCTTGATGATTTTGAGGACCTGCTGTATTACGAAATGTCACCCCACGAGCAATAAATCCATCTCCAACAACAGCTGCAAAAAAGAAAAAAAAAAATTCAAAGGTTAAGTAATTTTTGGATTGAAAACATGAAGGTTAGTCACTAGTAAAAGGGAAAACAATGACAACTTTAACCCATAATTAATAACCTAGGTCATGGTTATGATCATTTGGAAAAACACAGGTAACAATAAATACATTGGCATAGATACATACTTATAGTAATAGTAGTATAATACCATAAGTCTTCAATATAATGGGTCAGTTTTAGATATTTTTGATAAAGTTAAAAAATAAATAAATAATAAATAAAATAAAAATAAAAATAAACTCTTTTTTATGCTAATAAGAAGTTGACTCTCTAAACTTGTGGATGTTCTAAACATCGGGGATGTTCTATAACTAACTTCAAAATTGTAAGGGTAATATTACCGTTTCCAACTTCCATCTACTATTAAACAATGTTATATCTGTGATTATACGAGCAAGTGTCAGATATTTGCTCAATTTGAGAGTTTCAATAAAATTTAAGCTTTAATAAATAGATAATATATAAACCTAGCACAATGCAAAACTATTTGTATTAGAAAGGCACTTCGAATATTAATTAGGAAGAGACTCGTATTTTCTCACCAAAAGTTGCGGAATTGAAAGTAGTAGAACCACCAACCACGCTCTTTCTTCCAGTAACTATAGTCTTTCCTATTCCGTCACCCACCACCATGATATTCTTTACCTTTTTGCCTATCACAACATTTTCAACATAAATCCCTGCTTTAACATAAATCACAAATCTCCCACTCCCATTTCTCTTTGAAGCTGCATCAATAGCATCTTGAATAGTGTCAAAGTTTCCTGATCTATCTTGGGCAACGATGATGTTAACTTTGGGCGCTGGAATGGGACTTGCGACCGGAGAGGGAATCGGTGCCGGAAAAGGCGCCTGAAGTAATTTCCGGTCTCCGGGCGATACCCAAGAGGGGTATCCATATTTATCATACTTCTGATCTTCCTTAGGTTTTGGCTTGTTGATTGCAAGAGTATTGCAAATCAATTTGGAGACATTATTAGACATAAGAGGCAACAAGTAATCAGGGACACCAAGCTCTTGAAAACCAGTTCTACAAGTGTCAAGGTTAGTGAGAGCTGCACTTAGCCATGTTTGTGCGTCTTCTTCACTGCACTTAAGACTTGGATCAATGGTTCTGTTGAGCTTAAATATGGTGTGCTCATAAAGCTTGAGGCAATCGGCCCATGCAGCTTTCTCCTTCTCGTTTCGGCACTTTGGTCCAAGCCATTTCGTGTGGCTTTCGGCACGTATGGCTCGCTCCAACGCTATCTCCACAGACATTTTGTTGAAATCTTTCTTCTCTTTCACTGAATAGCAATTAGGCTTTTGGCTCATGAAATATTCGCATGGTTGAGGATTTGGTGTTTGGCTGCACCACCATTTTATGTTGTCTGGGGTTCTGTCGTTAACTGATAGCACTGGCGATAAAAGTAGAACGAGAGAAGCTAGGAGAAAGGTCGGGAACAGCTTGACCGCCATTGACCAAGCTTCTTGTGCACCAGCAGGGGTCTAAGAAGCAAAGCTTGGCTTTTGATGTCTTGTTTACCTGCATTTGGTCGTTCAGTGATTGCTTTATATAGATGATGAGAAAGTAGTTGGGGACATGTAATTATTATTAGAATTGTTTTCTGAGGATGAAGAACCATTCAATCCATACATAACAGAGTAGACAATACAAAAATCGATTGTATTAATAAATATTGAATAATTTAGGATCAAAGCTGCACCAGTGAGAGTTTATTTTGAAGAATACTTTTCAGAGGAACCCGTATGAGCTTTGTTAAGTACTAGAAATGATGTTTATGGATTACCAGCAGATGACATATTCAGTACTTGACTTCTTCAGATAGTTGACTTCGACCTGGCAAATTTTAATTGCCACTAGAGGAAAAATAATATATACTTACACACACATATACGTATACATATATATATAAAACTTCGAACCTGCATATGAATAATAACGTACCATTTTTATAATGAAGGAAATTTCCTTCTCAACAAGTAAAAAGGGTGCGAGGAGTTGGGTTGGAGCTAATGGGTACAGAAGAAGAGAAAGCAAATTAAGCAAATTTTTACACTTAAATAATCAAACAAGTTAAATAGAATATAAATAAATTTATAAATAAGAACACACTTACATTTCTAACATACAAAATCAATTTACTATTAAGGAATATAAATAGGTTATATAATTTATTTTTAAATCTTACAGATCTCCTTATAAACGTAATCTCACACAAATATTAAATTCTCCCATATATATATACTTATATAATTCTAGATGTATACTTCCTTTCCAATACTCCAATTAGAATTCAAACATAAAATAAAGAAAGTTTTCAATATTAACTAGGTAACTAACACATAAGAATCTTTTACACAAATAGAAAGTTATACCTGAGTGACTTGAGCCTCTTAACAATTTAGCTTGTATTTGTCATCATATCTGTAAAATTTACAGATTGTCAATATATTTTTCTCTTAGCCACAACTGATTTTGGATAAAACGTACAAGGAGTCATTAATTGTGCTAGTTTCTCCTTCGTATTTTCATTAAAAATACAAGTTTTTCTTATATACTTTTATCATCACCAATATTGTAATGACTCATATATTTTGGACATCAAGTTGATGGGTTTAATATATATATATATATTCTCATGTATCTTTCTGAATTTTTAATAAAAATATATGAATTTTCTCAATTTTTTTTAATTTTATCCATTTAATTGAACAAATTGAGATTAAATGAGAAATATAATTTTTTTGAAAAAAAAATATATTGAGGGAATATGTCTTTAGGAAGAAAATATGATTTTTGGAGAATTTATTTGAATTTTATAAAGGAATAGTGAATTTTTGGATAATTATTTGATTTTTGAAATAAAAATACCATTTTTTGGGTAAATTATGTGATTTTTGGAAAAATAAATGTGTAAATTAAAATTTAAAACATAGAAAATTTTGAAAAAAGTGAGGAGCAAGTGAATAAATAATAATAATGGTAAAAGAATATATATATACACACACATACAAAAAAATACAAAACAAATGGAGAAGTTTGTTTGAAAAAAGGGGGACCCAGGCAGTCAAGTGTATGGGCCTAGACTGCCCAGGCCCATGTAGCCAGGCCACACACCGCACAGGCCAAATGGCTCGTGCGGGCCTGCATGGCGTGTGGGCCAGCCGGTCGACCCTCTCCCCTCCTTCCCTTCTTCCCTTCTTCTTCTTCTTCCTATCTTTTCCTATTTCCAGTCAAAAAATAAGAAAACTTGATTTTGGGGAGTGAATTTCGGCCACTGACACCGCTAATGACCAGCCCCCTCAACTCTAGAAGGTAGAGGCACCATTCTAGGCCACCCCAAGGTCACATGGGTGGGCCATGTGGCACTGTTTGAGTCGTGTAACACCTCCCTAAGCACCACAAAAATTAGTTTTCTGCAGAAATTTTGTTGCAACACCCCAACTTCAAGCCCTCATAACTTCTTCGTCCCAACTCCGTTTTGCAGGAGCTAACAGTCCTTAAAAAGTTCTCACTGCCCTCTTCAAGACTATGCAAGTTGTCGGTCGAAACCACCAGCCAGCTAAGACAAAAATGACAACGAAGGGGAGCTATTCGACATAGTTGCAGGCTGAAACTATTGGAAAGTGTTTTGATCCAGTTTTTCAGAAGCTAGTTCCTATTTCATCTAAGGTCCACTTTTGAAATAAGACAACTCTTTTTTATCCTCTCCATGTATACTTCAATCTCTAATTGAAAGAAAACAAAAACTGATATCTTAAACTTGGTTTACAAGGTGTCGAAGATGATTGCTCGCAAACTATGACAGCAAAACGTGTTTAGGGAGCAACTTCGAGGCAACTTCGGGGGCAACAATTGATGAAAGATGATCTTCCATTAAGCGTAAACATGTTTAATTGATTATGAAAAAGTTTTAAACGTATTTTCTAAACAAATTCAACATTTTAGTTAACTTGTTGAGAACAATTGATAATTCATTTTAAAACATATGAAAGCATGATTAAGACAATGTAAATTGATTTTTAAACATTTCATGCATGAGATGCATTTCGTATTTAACAAGAAAATTTTACATTTTAAAACAAGTTTTAGCAAACCAACAAAAAAGTTCTAAACGCTCTTATTTTTTTCTATTTTAATTAATTTATAGTCCAGTCACTTGACGTTGATAAATATGATATTTGTAAACTAAAATGACTTATATTGTTGGTGATCTCATGGGTGACGATCGGACATTAAAGCTGAATGCATCCGCATATGAAAATATAGATCAATTTGCATTAAAGAGATTTTAGTGCAACGCCTTAATAAGAAGAAAATATGGTGCAAAAGTTATTAACGAAAATTCATATAGTGGATGAGATAATGAAAAAAGAGATACTTGTTTTAGACAAGTGGTTACCTGGCCAGGGACATAAACTCAAGCTGAACCCCAAATGTTTTTTTTTTTTTTTTTTTTTTTTATAATGTTATTTTGAGTTTAGTTTAGTGCATTGTTTGTCATTGGAATACTAATTAGTGTTCTTTTTTTTTCTTTTGTAGCTGCATGTTTGGTGCAAGGAGAAACGGGAAAATTCTCTTACATTTCTTACAATTCATATATGATAAAACAAAACAAAACAAAAAAGAAAAATAATTAAAAACAATGCGTGTCGCCGTCCGGGCATTGTGATGCCCAAAAGGCATTGCTCATGGGGTTTTGGCATCAGGATGACCAACATAGTGTCAAATCCAACCATTTAGAATATTTGGACGCCAGAACCCCTTTATGCAACCCGGACGGTCACTTGAATCAAATAAATGAAAGTCAAAAAATGAAATAAACTAAAATAATAATAACAATAATATATAGATAAAATACATAAATAAACTCCTCTGTTTTATTTTGCTCATTCTGGAATTTGTGTAAATTCATACATATGCACTTGTTCACTTGCTATTAATATCAGTTACTTGCCTTTTCAAGTTTGGAAAAGAGGCGCCTTGGACATCAAGAAGGAGATGTGGACAAAGTTTGCTATGGTTGGGGAACTTCATTTGGAGAGTGTTTCTTCGTTTAACTTTTTAGTTTCTAGCCCTTAGTTTATTTTTTTTACTTTTTCGTATCGCGGGCAATGTTCATTTTATGTTTGTTCTTTACTTTTGGTTTCTACCAACTTGTGAATTACACCCTAGCTAGTCCCATATGCTGAGCTTAATAGCTATTCATATGTTACTTATAATTAATATTGAAGCTGAATTATTTTTGAACCTAGCACTTTCATGCACTTTGATCTTGGATGGAGTGTTATCTTTGGGTTAAATATTGGGAAAATGTAATGAACAGAAGGTGATGAGGAATAATTGATTTTTGGGTTTGGGTGCATGGTTTTTGTATGAAAAAAATTACAAGAAATGCGATTACCAGGTGGGGAAAACAAATAAGGTTTGGGGTGTCGTGTATATGGAGAAATAAGCCAAAAAAAAAAAAAAAAAAAAAAGTATATTTTGGTGCAATAAGCCAAAAAATGCAAAAGCCCAGGTATTGTATGATTAATCTTTTGTTAACATGAGATGTCTAAATGTGTTTGATTTTGAATCAAAGTGTGAAGCATTGAAAATCAAATTCTTCTATCGCTCATGACACCTTTGAACCTTTGACCTAACGTTATTACCTAGGAATAGATTATTGATTTTGACTGTCATGTGATTTACCTTAGTTGACAGTGATGCCAAAGGCTTGCCTATGGGATCCCATTTCTATCCCAGAAATTTCAAGATCATATATTTAATGCTGCTAATTTTAGCCATGACGCATGATTTTCTTGATGAAAAATAGTTTTGTTCTTGCGGTTTGGAATTGAAGACATGAATTGGTAAGGGCTGAATTGAAAGTATAGACATATCTGAACTTTAGAACCTCTCCGTAGCGTGAGTGTTTTGCTATTATTTGCATTTGAGGCTATGAAAATTCATACTTGTTGGAAAAAGAGAGCGTCCATCCATGAGTGAGGTAAATTAGGTTTAATGCCCAAGTTTACAAACTTGTTCTTAAAGTATTAATTTTTCATACAATTATTACAAGAAAGAATTAAATAATCAATGTCATCTGAAAACATAAATACCAAGGGAAAGATTTACAAATGTTTGTAGGAATTTGATCTTGATCAAATATGCTTAACTACCTAGATTTCTCAATTAGGATTTTGAAATTAGCACCTAGAAGGCTATTTTAATTATGAAGAACAAAAGTGCCTAAATGAATCAAACTAATATGAGTATTCAATATATGATAAGATCAGTCAAAAACACTAACAAAATAATCATTCAAATTAATAAATTAATTGATCAAAATTTTATACATGAAAAAACACAAGTAAATTGAAAACTTAAATGAAATACAACTCTTGAAAGAGCTGGTAGATCCTTTGAGGGCTTGCTTCCTTGTGTGAACTCCACGAAATTCACTACAATGCATCAAATTGGCCTCGCGAAGCCCAAAATCTTAAAAAACTTGGGCACTAACATTTTATTTTGATTTTCAAGTAGGACTTCGAAACTAAAGATCAAGACTCAAAATTGAGTTCTCCTAAAACCCTAACTTCTTTTCATCTTTTTCTCACTTTCTGTGTTGGTCAAATCATAATCAAAACAAGGCTTTCGAATTGAAAATTTTCTACAAAGATATCCTAGAAACCTACAGTGAAAATAAAATCAAAATCCAAAAATAAAATGGCAGATATTTGAAATTGACAAAGTACGATTTCACCAAGTACTAAGATCGTCTCTAACCCTTAAACTATTGTTTACATCATTTTGATGTTACACCAACTTTAAATAGTAACTTCTTTTCCAACTTCTTTATATGATCTTTAACATTAAAAGTAATATTTAGAAAATAGTCTTTTTTATTTTCTTAAAAAAATACATAGTTTTACACATAAATTCTATTTTATATATTTACTTATATTACATATAAGTATTTGGTTTAATAAATAAAGAATAAAAATACAGTAAATATTTTAAATAATTAATTAATAATGTAATAATTAATTAATATTTAATTACTTATTAATTAGTTAGTAATTAATTGATAAATAAGTAAAAAAGCAAAAATAAACATTAAAATATTAAAAAAGATAATTAAATTAATTTAAAAGACTTTAAATAATTAATTTTTAATTTTTAATTTATTCATTAAACTAATTAAATAATTAAAATGATAATTTAATAATAATAAGCAAGGTTCATCGCTCTCTTTCTCCCTTTTTGATATCATTAAAATTTATCAAGAATTAATAATATATATTAATAATTTGCTTCCACTTTCAATAACATTATATTATTCATTGTCCTACAAATATAACACTTAAGGCACTCCTATTAGACACTTCCCTGAATCAAAGCATTTAATAACTAAAAAAGATAAATAATAGATATTAATTTAAATGAAACACATGTTTGTACATAGACGATGATGCAATATTTCATTAATGTATATCAAGAGAATTAATAAGAAAAGCACATAGAGAAAGTTGCATCAATTAAACATAATCACATGATGTGCCTTGTATGATGCGAATATGAAAACACAACGTATACCATAAAGGCAATGGTCATCTAAAATTTTTATTACTTATTCAGCCACGTTAAACTAGTCTCATTACTCACTTTATTTTTCAGGAATTTCGAGATTGGCCAAGATGAAGGTTATCATTGATGCTTAAGTTTCAATTATGTTTTTGTTGTACTTCATTTTTGTATTGCTGCTACATATTATAAGTCTTTGTATACTAACCTACTAAGTTTTGTAACTCTAATATAACTCAGCTTACAGATATACTCTCGACAGCAAATTTATTATTTCAATTATTGAATGAATTGCTCTTTAATTATGTTTGGTATTTAAAGGAAAAAGGTTTAGTCGCAATTTAGCATGTCAAGGTGTGAAAATGGTTCGTTAGGTGTGTTGCTAGTCAGACTATTCTTGAAGTTATGCAAGGGGTTCTCATTTAAGTGGTATTAGAACCTAGTTATATTTCGATTTTGTACAAGAGTTGGTGAGCCTAAAGCTTAAAAGATTCTATGACAGAACCAAAGTTCTTGCCAAACAAAAAAGCTAGGAATTAGGAATCTAAAAGCCTCTAAAAAGGGGCTTTAACTTATTTTTGGGTAAACTATAGGAGATGGCCTCCTTAAAATTTTCAAATAATAATAATTAGTTTTATGTTGAGGACCAAAATGTCACCTAGAAGAGGGTGACCTAGGAGGGAGGAAAGAGAACTATCCCCTCAACCGGTATTAGAGCTTACAACGATGTAGACACTCGAACAAATGCTTAAAGCATAAAAAAAACTTCATTTAGACCCAAAATGAGGTCCTCCAAGCTTAAAATGTTGCCTTGCAAAAATGAATGGACCAAACGGAGGAAGATATGAGGTAGCAACCTATGCCAATTCCACCAATTAACCAGTCATCCCCAACTTAATAGAACTAG
>JAJIYU010008413.1:0-18004 GCA_030144865.1 Tinospora cordifolia | reverse complement strand
CACGGGCTTGAGCTCGTGCGCCTTGAAGCCCAACATGGGCCGGCCCATGCGCCTAGTCCAGCCCCTTTGTGTGTCCATTTGTGCGTTTTTTTGCAAATTTTGACCGAATTTTAGGCGAATTTTGGGGATTTTTGGCATTTTTCAGCCACCAAACCATGGGAATCCATAGTATTTGCATCCATGGTTTTGCCATCACTTCATGGCCTCCAATTTGGCCAATGAAGGCTGCCAACTGGGTATCCAGCATATGATGTTAAGTGTGACCTGGACGCCACATGTCATCCACACCCTTGCCAAGTAAGCATCCTTATGCAACAAAAAGACATTCTTGAGCTCAAAACACAGAATTTTCAGATTCTGTAACCAACTTTTCAAGCTCAGAACTTCTTTAATTCTCCACCAAATCTTGCAAACTATAGCTTGATTTGAAGTTTGTACCACCAACTACAAGGTTCTACAAGTAGTTTTCCCAGTCTTGAAGCTGTTTGAAGCAAAAAATATCAAGAAGAGGGCTGTCCACACTGCTTAAAACTAGAAAAACCAGAAAGTGTGCTGGAACCACTTTTGAAGCCTTGGACCTTGGCCATTTCCAGTTCCTTGTTGAAGGTAAAATGGTTCACTCCCTTCATTTTCGTATATACTTTGATCTCCAAGAGTTAGAGAGTGAAAAATAGGGTCCTATGCATGATTTTAGAATCCTTGAAGTTGGTTGCTTACTCACTGTTGCAACTGTGTAATAGAAATAGTTGGAGCAACGTTGAGAAAGCTCATACCAGGACCAATCCAGACTCATCCCTCAGGTGAAACCCTTCACTTGACCTCTCATGAAGTGTATTCAAGTGTCCAAGTGGTAGAAATTTACATATTAGAACGTTTAAAACGTCTTGTGAGTCTCTGGTATTCACTGTGCGGCTTACTGTTGCAACAGTGCCGATAGAAAGAGGTTGAAACCAGAACAAGAGCTATATTTGGGACACTTCAAGGTACCCTTTTGGGCTAGAACCAGAGGCATTGTAAACTTCATAATAGAGGTTCCAGAAAGGTATGAAGACTTGAACTTGAACTCTTATGGATATGTCTTGTTATTCATGCAAATATGCCATGATTGTAGGGTGTTATAGCAAATTCCTTGTGTTCTTTAGAATGTAGCAGAATATTGATAGAATGATAAACATGTTTTTGATGTTGCATGCTACTGATTCGAAATGGTTGTGATTAGTGAATATTTTATGATCTGTAAACAATAAGTGGACACAAGAAACAACCCATGGAGTGGTGATTGAATGTGGGAAAAGAATACTAGAAGATTGTAGAATCCTTGAACCCAGAAATTTCCTGCAATCTGTTTGAAATTTCTGAAATAAAATTGACTGACCAAATCATGGTAGATTGAGTTGATATTTGGTGGAGAGACCCTTAGATATGTCTAAAAGTGGCCTACAAGATTTTAGGACATTCTGATGTGTGTAGCTAGGTCAACTAAGGCAAACAGTCACTGCCTGTCACAGGGGATACGGGATCAGTGCAGTTTCTATTATCATGCTTAGAAACCTTAGTAAATGAGGTCCAAAAATTGTAATTTAAAATTCTGGGAAAACCTTAGGAAGTCTAGAACAGTTCTGCAAAGTTTGGCACAAATCCGATGAACGGATTCTCCGCAGAAAAATCAGAAAAATGGTTGCGCAGAAAGGGTCATAGGCTAAGGTTTGTGCCTAAGTAATGGACATTGGGAATATTGACCCTTTTTGGCCCAGTTGACCCCATAAAGACCAGAATTGACTCTATGTGACTCTGTTGACTAGTTAGGTCAGCAAATGATAAGTTGACTAGGGTTGACCAAGATTGACCAAGGTCAATCAAATGGACTTAGTAACTAAGGCAAGGGAACGAACATATGTGAACTATTCTTGACTAGGTCAAGTAATTGATTAACCAATGATATAGAATTAGAGTGAGTCAAGTCCCATATTAATGATAAGAAGTTGCGTCGATTTCGCAGGACCCAGTGCTAGCGGGACGCGACCAGTCGCGAAAGGAGCGCCGGTAGCGGAGCATCCCTATGAGTAGTGTTTTTTAACTCATTTCTTAGAGCTTGTTATTTTGTGCATTATGAAAATAGATTACATATTGTGATGAACTTGCATTCTTTTAAATTGGTTTTAAATGAAAAGTACACCGAGACTCGAGGTCCGAGAGTACAGGGTTAAGATAAGTTGTGTCGATCTCTTATACGACCCCGAGAGGTGACCACCTAGCACAAAGTGCCCGCCAGGGGGTTCTGTAGTCCTGCGATGATGGCAACGGTAATAAGACCTAATCAAGCCCTCACTATAAGGCAACGACAATAAGTCCTGGTTGGTCGTTACGATGATGACAACGGCAATAAGACCTAATCGAAGTCAACATGATGCGTCTAACTGTCTGCAACCCGCTTGAGTGATTTTTAATCACCTCGGAGAGCTTGCGAGTCTCGGCGAATGTTTTTCATTATTTAACTGTTTTGAATGAAGGTGCACGACTGCATTATGAATTTAAATGGTATTTACTGTTGCATTCACTTGCATAATGTTATTGCTCATGCATTCATGACACATGTTTTTAATTGTGGAATACTTGTTTTAAGTTTAAATTAGACTGCATTACTCACTAAGCCGCCATAAACAATTAGGCTCACTACTCTAACTTTTCAAGTTCTTCAGCGGCAGATAGGAACAAGGGAGTGGTCATTGCATAGAGCCGCGTTCCCTTACTCTTTTTGGTAGGACTTCTTTGTATTTCCCTTTCTGTTATCGTCTTTTGAGGGTTAGGACCTATGTATAGGGGTGAGGATAGCATGTATATAATGAACAGTCTCTCCCGTTGCTACACATGTTGTAATGACCCATTCTGGAAATCTGAAGTTCTTATTGATGTTCACATGTTAAATCTCTTCTGCATTCCTTATGATTACTCTGATAGTGTGTGATGTAGTGTTGTATGTTGAGGCTTAACAGTGTCTTGACAAACTCGGCTTGCGGGCGGGTTTGTTAGGATACTGTGCCGGTCGGTTCGTCCTTCATCCTAGAGAAGGGGTCCGACATGAATTATATTACATATTCTATTTTCCATGCTTAATATGATGCAATGAATGATTGTATGATCTTAATTAAAGTTAAACTAAGATTTGAATCATATACCGATGCAGTAGTCCACAGGGGATTACTATAGGTGTTCTCGTGAATTGAATGACGAGTTTGTCCCTAATTTTTCATGATAAAACGATGGGTGTGTCCTTAATTCTTTGGTAATTGAGTGATGGGTGTGACCCTAGTTCCCTGATTGAGTAATTGGTGTACCCCTTATCCCATTAGAATCTGACATATAGTGTATTTTTCTTGTCTCCTTTGACATAGTAATGATGAAAGAACACCGAGGTTAAGTCTTTCGATCTAATTTAACAACTGTTGAACAACTTAACGACTAAAATGTGTAATGTGTTTGAAGTATCTGCATGTTTAATATTTTAGCTTGAATAATACTATGAATGTACTACGTTTGATTCACTGAGCTCTTAAGCTCACCCTACATTTTTATTTTAGATGACCTTTGAGATGGTTCGAGTTATAACATAGTTGTGTACTATTTCATAACTGTAGACCTTAAATGGGAGGTCATGATTCGACTTATTTTATTTTAGTTGATGAACAATAATTAAACTAGGTATATGACCATTTTTAATTATCTTTGTGTTAGTCACTTTAAGAATTGGTATTGGGTCGGGTGGACCTATTTTCAGACTAGTACTTAAACACTTTATGTCTAATTTTATTCAGAGTTTTGATAAGATTTATTATGTTTTATCTTCTATTGATATATATTGGTGTGTCCATGAGATTAATAGATGTTTACATATATCTACATTGTTGATGATATTGGATTGATGATAGAAATAGTAATGCTCCGATTCTTGGCAATCAACACATGTAATGTCTATGTTTAATGATTTGTGAGTACGTCTCTCCATACGTAACCTGATGTGATAAAAACGAAAGATTGAGGATTGGAGTATTACATTAATACATAATTAGGTACATACACGTATGAGTTAAAAGTTAAGTAATTCATATATGTTGTTTAAATTTCATTAAATGGTGGATGATCACATTGAGTACTATAAACTAAAGTACTTGTTGCATTTGGAGAGCACTCATTCCTAGTTTCTTTTTTATTTTCTCTTCCTTCTTCAAACTTTATTATGTACTTCCAACAATGCGTGTCCATTTCATGCATGACTACTTCTTTAAGTACTAACCTTAACCAAATTCTTTGGAATCTTTCCTTTCCAATACTTAAGTGTTGGACGAAACAATGAGTTAAACTCTCCTCAATGTTTATTCTCTGTGATGTGCACCTGTCTGGTGGCGCTGTTAATTAGGAGCCTTCATCCCTTTGGATTCTTAGACCTTATTGACGATGCCCTCTTCCAGATATCCCTTCTGGCATGTTACGCATGGAAGGCTCATGTCCCATGTAAGATGCTGCTTCTATTTAGAAGATGAGGAAAATGCCGATCATATTTTCTTCTCTTGTCCTTTAGTGTGATTTTAGAGGAATGCTGTCAAAGACTTTTGGAAAATGATTGTTTGTCTTCCGAACACACTACAAAAATTAATAATGGTAGACGAGAAAAGGTGAAGACTAGATGGGCTCTTGCTGCTACATGGATGACAATTTCATTTCAGGTAGCTATTCGTTTGGTGGACACAATTTCTTTGACCCTGACAGTCACAGAAGATGGATGGATCTGCTCCTAAATCTCAGCAACGTTCAAATGATTTTGGTCATGGCTATGAATTGTATCATATGACTGTTTCTTTACTCAGAAATTAGTGTGAATTTTTTAAGTTAAGTTTAAAAGTTTTCCATTGATGACATTAGCTTTCTAATGAAGTACACAAAGAGATTTGGTAAACTGCTAACATATATATGTTGCATCAAGGGCCCAAAGGTACAGAAACTGCAAATTGAATTGGAATCATAGGGTTGATGTTAGAGCCGATAGATACAGAGCATGACATTTGGTGAACTGCTAAGTATTGGGTTCAATAAATTCAGCAAAAATAAAATGAAAAATGAAAAGCAATATATTCACAAATAAATACCAACATATGACATGGTATTAGTAAACATACAACTTATAATCATCAATTACAAATTCTAAATTTCAATATCTTGAACAGGGAAAGATGAAACTGGAGTGTCGTAGGAGTCTGCTCCAAAATGAACTTAAACATGGCAGTTTCATCCTTTCCAATGAGCTGACGCAACTTGGACAAACCTTCAAGCTCTAATACATGATCTGTCATTCCCATTGTCATGATAGCAGAAGGTAAACTAGATGTTTGTTCACAATGCAGAACTCACCTCCATGGATCCAAGGATCTGATTTCAACAGTAGCGATACAGCAAAAATAAAATAAGTCAGGCAAGCATCAATATAAAAGGCTCACTTGACAAATTTAAAATCTATGTTACAAAAAGACTTTCAAAAAGGAGGAGACTGCAGAAATTAGATATTCCTGCATCCTTAATAAGCAGAAGGGCATCAACGTGGGCAGCTTTTTCTGTTTGGCAAGCTTCCAAACAGAATTTTCCCCCTCATATTACCAGTGTGTTGGAAGGAGAAATTAACTTTTGACTCTTGTACTGCATAAAAATCAATTAGAAATCCCAAGAAATCATCCCATGGATTGGAATTCCCACTGGTTTTGGTCTTCCTAGTGATGATCACCACAGCTCTACAAAGTTAAGCTTTTGTAGGAAATTTGGCTCAAACTCAAATCTAAGTGAAGAGTTTTGCAACAGTGTTCTATAGAGGACAGTGTTCAAAAAGCCATAAAAGGCAAGAGATTACAAAGTCTCAGAATGTGTGTGTGTGTGTGTGTGTGCACGCACGCGCATGTGCGTCTGGCAAGAAGCAAAATAACAAGAGATGAATGCTAATGTTGCAATCTCCATACTATGATGTGATGATCCTTTCCACCTACGCCATGTTGACACAATTGCTCACAACAGGTAAAACTGATCATACAAATTGTGCTAGTAAATATCAATGGAATGATTTTGCTTGATTGATAACTTGTGTGAGATTGCTTGCACTTGGCTACAGGAAAAACAAATTCATTGGAGATTTGAAGCAAACACAAAGTTTATTTAGTAAAAATACTATTAAGGCAAATACATCCTCACAGATGCATAGATATTTGCTATTGCAGTAATGACACAATCCTACTTTCTTCATGATGTATCATGAGATTAAATTGCTAAATGCTCAAAAAGATTAAGCAACTATTTTGACCAAATGCATAAGGCTCATCCCTAGAGAACTTAAACTAGAATTAAAATACACTTCCCAAATAGTCTATCCTATAATCCCTATAGCTACCCGAAGCAATTGGAGAAACAGAATCATGTTAGACCTGAAAAATGTTAGATCTAAAATCTATAAAACATAATTTCTCACAAACTCTTCTCATTCTTCCTAACACTCTATGATATAATGGTGTATTTATAAACACCAACTTTCTAAAAACTTGTATCATAATATAAAAAGTAATCTTACTTAGCACAAGCTCAAACTCCTAATTAGTCACAATTCTTAAATAATTAACAAGGCTCTAATTCTAATGCATGATCTAGATTACAATTTTAACATCCCTCATAATCTAGATTATCTGAATTAAAATAATTTTTTTCCCATAGTTCAAATCTTGCACACACCAATTACATTTCACATTCTTCAACTTCAAAAATGTATCAATCTTTAAATCCTTGGTAAATAAATTTACAACTTGATCTTCAGACCTATCATAAATCAACTCAATCTCTTTAAAGTTCACGTGCTCAAACTAAAAGTGATATTGCCTATCAATATGCTTACCCTGTTCAGGAGGCCTTGGATTCTTAGCTAAGCAAATAATAGACACATTATTAATATAAATTAATGTAGCTCCACCAATAAACGTGTTAATTTGCTACAAAAGTTCTTGCAACCAAATATCCTAACGAGCACTGGAAAGTGACAACAACATACAGCTTCACATGTAGAGAACCAAGAAAATGAAATGGCGCCATAATAAAAAAGCATATCCAAAAGTATTTTTCTTATCATCGTGGTCTCCTACCCAACCATTTTTAAAATATCAACATAGATAAGAATAAAAAAAAGCTACGATAGAAGAATCAGTAATCAAATATTTCCTTAATTTAACATAGGATACATTTAGTAGCAACAAGATGAGGTTGACACATTGATTCCATAAATCTACTAATCAATCCAACTCCATATAAAATATCTAGCATCATATAAGTCAAGGATCGCAAACTTCCAACCATTCGTTTAAAATAAGTGGGATTAGGTAAATCTTTGCTATTTCTATATAACATGGTACCAACTTCAACCGTGGTGGAGGCGAAGTTGCAGTCAAAACTATTAAACTTCTTCAAGACTTCTAAAATATATCTCTTTTAACTCATAAAAATCTCATCACGAAGTTGTTCAACATCAATGCCAAGGAAATATGACACAAGGCCATCATCGGCCATCTCGACTTATTGCATCATAGCCTTTTCGAACTCCTAGATCATGTTGAGTTGTTGCTAGTGGAAACAAAATCATCAACATAGAAACAAACTATTATAACACGGTACCAATAAATGCATCAATCATCATATGTAAAGCATGTTCCAAAACACAATGTTCGAAACCATAACTGTGAAATAATTGATCAATTCCTTTGTTCCATTCACGTATAGCTTACTTCAACTAAAAAAGTGCTTTCTTCAACTTTAGATTCCTTATTTCACATATCTAGCAAGTTGCTTCACATGGACCCCTTCATCTAAATACCCATTCAAAAAGGTCACAAGTACCTAATGAATCAACATTAGCAAAAACTTACAAATATTCAGAGATAGACATCTATTCGTAACCTTCACTACAAGTCGTGCTTTGCAATGATTTACATCACCATTTGGCTTCCTTTCATGCTAAAAGATCTACTTCATATCAGCTTTTCTCCATTGTCACACATATCCATTGCAAATATCCTTTTTTTCTCCTTTTTAGCTTCCTCAACAATAATGGGATTAGTATTAGCAAACATTTACATTTTCATCGTCATCAGCGACATTATTAAAATTAACTTCAAATCTCACAATCTAGCATGAATAACACCCCAAGGTCTACTACTAGTAACTACTCTATCTACAAAAGTAGAAAGAGGAATAATAGTGAAAGTAAATGCATAATCATCAAAAGAAATAATTATTATTGGCTTAACATGATTTATGTTTCCCAATGCCAAGCATCTCATTCATCTATTAATACATCTCTACTCATCATGACTGGATTAGTGATAGACGTATAAAGCTTACAGCCACAAAATTTGACACTCTTGTACCCAATAAATATTGCATTAATACCCTTATTATCTAACTTTCTTCTAACTTATCCGAGACATGTAAATATCTAACAAATCTAAAAACTCGTAAATATGCAACACTTGATTTGGATACACTCCAAACTTCTCCAAGGATGATATGTCTTAAGGTCTTTTTGAAGGAGCAACAACTTTAGCCCAAAAGGTGTGTGCAATGTCTTTGATTTTCAACATCCCAAAGTCATGATAACCTATCATTTCACTTATTGACACTATTATATTGAGGTGTGCATGGGGCTAGAATATCATGCTTGATTTCTTGAGTTTTACAACAATTATCAAAGGCTCTAAAAAGGTATTTATCACACTATCAATTTTCAGACTTTGATGTGATGACCACTCTACTTTTCAACAAGAGATTTAAATTTTTGAAAGCAATCAAAAATAGCAAATCTGTTAGCCAAAAAAATAAGTTAAAATTTTCCTCATATCATCATCAATTAAAGCGAGAAACATATGTTCCTCTAGTACAGGGAGTCTACATTAGACTGCATACATAAGAATAAATCACATCTAAAAAAGGTAGGAAGCACACCAGGAGAATGGACTTGCAGCAAGTTGTCTATGTTGCTCACTAAAAGTACAACCTTCACAAAATTGTTCTAGATATTAACAATTGTTAACCTTTTCACCAATTTCTTTTGAGCCAAAAGTTCCAAGTATGCTAAGATTCAAGTACTTGAATCTCAAGTGCCACAACCACACAACTCACTAGTAATCATAGTTTAAGTTTTGGGTAACTATTATTCTTAATCTCAATTTTAATAAACAATTTCTAAAAGAAGATTTAAGAATGATCATACAAGAGTATGATTAAGTAGTTATCCTCATCGATATATGGTAACATTTCTCAAGCAATTGCCCAAGGCTAAGTAAGTTATTCTTCATCTTCGAAACATAAAAAGCATTAAAGATACATCGATTATCACCATTTTTCAATTTAATTAAAATATGGTCTTTACCCATCATTGTAATCTTGCTATCATCCACGAACTTTACTTTTGTCTGAAAAGACTCATCTATACTGGCAAATAACTCTTGTGTGTCACACATATGGTTAATATACAACTATCAAAATACCTAGGATTGTTCTTGTCTTGATTATCTTGACTTAATGTCATCATCGAAAGTGTCTAAGTACTATTAGATGAATGATGCTTGATCACCAGAACTTGTTGGCTAGTGACGTCAACAATTAGCTATACAATGACCAAATTTGTCGTTGATATAACATTGAATGTCAAATTTGTCACCACCTTGTTTACGACCATTGCAATCCCATCCAGTGCCTTGACAGCGGTTAGATTACCTGTGACCTTATTTTAACGGATAATCTGTCCTTAGCCACAACCATGGAAGCTTCGTTGGCCTCTATTTTGATAACTACTATATTTGGAATCTTTAAGGATTGTATTTTGTATTGGAAGAAGCTTCAGTTTTCACGCTTTTTCTATAGGCTTTCCACACTCTTTTCCTTCATCTACAACTCATGGGGCTATAATGATCCAGTGACCTCATCAAATATCAACATAGATAGATTGTTAGATTCTTTAATAGTAAGTCAGTACCAAAAATGTGCTTGAACTTCAGGTAAGATATCAAAGTATTCTTTTTCAACTATTGTAACCTCTTTGATCTTCTGATCATAACCTTTTTATTTGGTTAACCAAGACTTGCACTCATTTAATATAAGTTTTAGTAGATTCTATATTTTCCATTAGACTTAATTCAAATTGACGTCTCTAAGTTTCATATTGATCAACTAGTAGATTGTCACCTAGATCAATGAACCCCACTGCTACTATATCTAGTAGTTGTTAATGGGCAAACAATGTCTTATTTGTTTGGTCCATCTATCATACATCTTGTCATTAAACATAGGGAGGGACAATTGATTTAAGCCAAAAATTTTCAAGTAAGGTCAAAATATGCACATACAAAATCACGTTATTAAAGATATATCCTACGCAAGAAGTTGTTACATTAAACAACTCATTTTTTTACTCTCCAAAAAAACACATTTTTCTTTTTCACACTTTGATATCTCTACAACCCAATTGCAAGCTTGTCCTTCATATTGATAGTAGCACCTCCAAGTGCAACCCATAGGGCATTTCTCCTACCAAAAACAACAATAATAAAGTCATGAAATTGATCTTCAAAATGCCTACAACATGGAGAAAACTAACAAACCAACTGTAATTTACTCAAACCAACTGTAATTTACCCAAACCATGATCAACACTACACTCTGATATCATTGTTTGATTTATATTCTCTAAAATCTTTATTTCTAATAATTTTTTTCTTGTTCTTTTTCTCTTACTATAATCTTCATATATAATGTTGAATTTATAGACATCCCCCTTTTTAAATTCTTGTATCCGAGTACAATAAGTAACCTTATTCTGGTACAAATTGACCTCCCATATTCAAACTCCTAATTAGACACAATTCTAAAATTCTATCTACACTCAAACTCTAAAGTACCATCTAGATTACAATCTCAAGCACTCATTCTATCATCTTCCTTAATTGATTTCCATTTCAATCAAAAGAAACAATAAAAGACATGAGAATTAACAAAAGAAAACCAAGAAAGAGTTTACCGAAACTTCCAGAATTCTCATTCCCTAAAGTCCCTCTTTTCCGATCAACGAAAAAGAACTTCAATCATCCATGGAACTGGAACACAAGATCCAACGACCTCAATCTTGTCCCTTCAGGATCAAAACCCAGGTACCCTTGATCTACCAACTCGCAATCAAACGAATACCCAGGCCGGCGTTGATCCACAGCAGCCGCCGATGCCGGTGACAATGGTCGCTTCCGGCGCTTGTTCTGAAGAACACAATTCCTCAACCTCTCCTCTACTTTGTCCACAGCCACCATGGAGTGCTCCTCCTCTTCCACTTCATCACCGTCCTGGCCTCGAATTTGCATCAGTTCGTCTTCTCCGTTGGCGCCGCAGCCGACGGCGGAAGAAACGGAGTTTTCGCCAGCGGCAAAGGGGAGAGACGAAGAAGAGAGGTGGAAATGGGAGAGAAACGCGGAGAGTTGGTGATGAAGGGAATGGAGAGAAGAGGAAGCGTGGTGGAGGAGAGACGGGTCGGTGGTGGTAGAGAGCTGTTTGGTTATTAAGGTGGCTTGTTCCAGAGATGCTATAAGGTCTGGTAATAACGGTGGCGGAGGAGAAGATTCTTGAACTGGCTCCATTGCTGGCGCTGGTTCTGTTAGCGAGAATTTTGATTATCTCCCCTTGTTCTACTCGAATGTGTACGGTCTTTTTAAGATTTTCCGGCCTCGTGTTTCCCGGCCAAGATTTACGTTCTTGGGGGCCAAAGATTTATGTTCTAGCTAGATATTTTGGGCCCCTTAATCCAATCTTTACCAAAAATAATATTTTTCAGTGAAATGGCAGACTTCCCTTTTAATCTTCTATTTATTAGTGGGACTAATTATGTTTAAAAGTAGGAAACAAAAGGAAAGCTTTTTCAAAAACATGGCAATTGTATAATATAATTTAAAAAGAAACTTTTTGCTATTTCTTATCTTATATTGTAGAGTATGAAAAATAGCATATAATATTTATTTTAAACATTGAATGTCTAAATATATAATATAATATATATTTATACCAGTTGATAAAAAAATATAATTTACATTTTATAATATGTGTTCATTCATTTAATAATTATAAATATATATATTATAATATTTAACATTTTATGTAATATTGCTTTTTATGACCTACATAGTCTTGCTAATAAAATTTAACATTTTATGTAATATGTACAGAATTACAAAATTTAGATTAAGTGAAATTAAGATTAACTCTCAAATTTGAATTAAAAAAAAAGTAGAATTAGAGAGGATGACACATT
The DNA here is from genome assembly GCA_030144865.1 of Tinospora cordifolia. Classification (NCBI taxonomy): domain Eukaryota; kingdom Viridiplantae; phylum Streptophyta; class Magnoliopsida; order Ranunculales; family Menispermaceae; genus Tinospora; species Tinospora cordifolia. Next base: position 5,640 of record JAJIYU010008413.1, on the reverse strand, counting down.
TAATGACAAATGGAAAGTGAAGAGGTAGAACACAACTTAAAATAAGATGAAAAAAAAAATTAAGAAAAATATAACTACTTGTGATTCAAATAATCTCTTGATATTGCGAAGTAAAAGAATTGTATTGAGGTATAAGTAGAACCGGATGTGTTCGTTTTATCACTGAAAATGGTGACTAAAAATATTAAGAATGTAATTTTTTTTGTTTTCTTTTCTTTTTCCTACCACTGTAGACTGAAGTGTAGTATCCACAACAACAAATGACCTCATGGAGCAATTTTACAAGGGAGGCCAATATCAGTTAAATCAATAAACATTTGTTCTCATTGTGACATTTCAACACATGAAAGGTAAATCCCAGTGTTCTTTTTGCCAGGATTTGAGATGAATCCATTGCAGGGTCTTTCCTTACACAAGCAAGCCATTGCATTCAATTCAAAGGAACATACTGCAAATCCACCTGAACTTAGCTATCTTCTGGTTTCTATTGTAGTGTCAGTACTTTCCACATTTTCAGGTGTAGGTGTCTGGAGGCTTGGGTTGCTTCCGTTTCCTTCTGATCGCTCTCGTCTGGGTAGCAGCCATTGTTGAGAATGATCGATTGTGGTTCGAGGGCTGTCTATGGATTGAAGTAACATTCCAAACATGGGCGGCCTCACATATTTTGTTGATTCCTCTAGTGGGAGGCGGCATACAGGACAGGTGGATTGTTTGTGCAGCCAAACATCAATGCAAGTGAGATGAAAATTGTGGCCACATTTGGGCATGATTCTTAGTGTCTCCTTCTCTTGGTACTCCCCTAAACATATTGAACACCTGCAGATAATTAGAACAAAACAAGCAATTAGAACTGCTTGCACATTACAACAAATTATCATAGTTCTTTAACAAGTTCCATGCAGATTTCTTTCAACAAGAAAAGAAATCAAGAAACTAAATGCCCAAAAGATTTCATGAAAAACCAAGCATTCCTTGCAATCTCACCCAAACGATCCCAACAAAAGATGGGAATGCAGGAGATCTGCAGTGTGATTGCAAGAACAAGTGTCTACACTTGTATTGTTGGATAGAAAGGAACTCACTGTGCATCTTCTGCTGATTGGAAAGTCTCGCGGTTGAACTTTGTTGTGGGGATAGCGGCAATAGCAACTGGCTCGAGGCCACTGCTCCTATGATCTGGCTGTCAACATATTTGTGACGATAATAGAATGAGAAATATAAAATTACAAAACTTTTAGTTTTAATAGCATTGCAAAGAAACATAGATGCTTTTGGCATATCAATAGAATAACGAAATAAAGCAACTGGTTTAACATGGACTTTTCCACATATGAACACTGCTGCAAAGAAACTGAACCTATTTCATTGCTACAATATCTTGCAAAAGGAATGCACACACCACGCTTGGAGAATACTACTCTTTATTAAAAGCTTGACTTTGATAGGTAACCAAGACCAAACAAAAGAAAACAGATAAGCCAATCGAAACGTACACAGACAAACTAGAAAGATTCTGTAGATTATCCAGTGTAGTTTGCAACCTTGTGAGTGACAATTTCTTCTTGATCATGCTCAGGTAAAAGCTACAATTATTCATCCTCATTGCCTCTCTCTCTCCTTTTCAAATAGACTTTGGCTGAAACAACTCTAAATCTGATTCACCTAAACATTTTGACTCAACAAGTCCCATGAAGAATATCATAGCATGAATGATTCACCAAAAACTCTAGCAAATCACCAAATGAAATTAAGAACATCAGAACATGAATGATTCACCAAAAGCTCCAGCAAGTCAACAAATAAATTAATCTCATGACAGGGAAACAAGCTAAAACCAGTGAAAAATCTAATGCATCATAAGGAAAGGACTCCGATTCGCTTGCATATCAAAGTGATTAAATACTGAGATAACTTTACATTAACAGGTTGTTTGGAAGGGAATAATCTTGGGCATCAAATCGGAATCTTGAAGATTTTCATATATTTTTACAAGGGAATCTTCAATATTCCTATTCACATGCCCAAGATAACCCATAACGAACAGCCCCTAAATGATGCTGCAGAAGTTAACATTTTTGCTTTCTTTCTTTCTGGAAACCGACTTTTCTTTTTCCCAAATGCTTTAGTACATACAAATGAAAGTCTTAAAGACCTAGGAAGCATCAGATCAGACAAATTACTTAAAAAATAGCAGTTGAAATTGGTTGACGCAATGGAGAAATAATAGACTAAAGTGGCATGTTTCTCCACCAAATCTTCTTCCCAGTCTCTTTCAAGCCATTCTCATCGTCACAAATGGGTAGAAGGAAAACAAATTATCTTGCGTCTCTGAAAACATAAGGAAGCACCCCCACCTACTACAATCCATTCAATTCTCACTTCAGCAACTAGAGATTAAAAAATAGATGGCTATAACTTGAACTGTCAAGGCCATTATTGCCAAAGACTTGGGTGTCAATTCTTCTTGGCATGAAGGATAGACTACAGAATGAACACGAACATTGGGTATTGCAACCTACAAATTCATGAGGATTCTCCTTAATATGCATCCTTTCTTTTTGAATTTATTAATGATCTCTTCAAACTTCTTTACATTAAGATAATAACAATCAACCAGTCTTCAGGTCTCATCAAGGGAGAGCCTTATTTCTCACATTGCCTTCTTCTCTTAAACTCTCATTCATATCATCTCTCACATGCCTCTTCATCATTTCCTCTCCCCTACATTCTTCTAGCCATTTGAAACCTTCAAAGTTACTCTTTTCAATGCAGTGAAATCCATATGAATTAATATAACCACATTTAATTGCAAGTCACAACAGGTAAAATTAGATATGGATTGAAAGGCATAGCAAACAAGAAGATTGGCATCATAAAACCATCTTGAAATTGAGTAAATTAATAATCAGTGAGGGAGAAAAACAGAAAAGAAAATGAAGAAACCTCAAGGAATCCCCGGCAAGAAAAGTTTTTGAATCATGGTAGGCATCAATTCTGAGAAATTCTCTTTGTATGACATACTTTTACTTTTCTTTTTGCTTAACTTCTAGTATTCATGGTTTCAACTTTACAGCAGTTGAAATTTCTACCTAAATGCACATCCCAATAATGCTAAAATTTCAATACTCCTCCTAACTTCCTAATCACACCCAAAAACAAATTCCACGAAAACTAAATCTTTCTACCACAAGTTTCAAAGAAAACCCAAATCAAGAACAAGCAACAAATGGCTGGTTCAGATAATCTCACAAACAATTCAACAGCATAAATTCTAACAATAAAAGACAATAGAATCTCAAAGCAATTGCAAAATTGAAAATTACCTGTTCAAGATCAGTGACAGAGTCCAGTTCATAAACGGGCCTGGACGCTGTACTTCGAACCCTCCCACAAATTAACCTTGTGCAAACAAACACAATGAAAGTCGCACTCATCCCGAACCCTATCACAGTGGTGATTAGGTTCATACCTGAGCCCAGCATTTCTCACCCACAGAACACAAACAAAAATACAGATAGAAAGATAGATTAATAGAGAGAGAGAGAGAGAGAGAGAGAGAGAGAGAGAGAGAGAGATCAAAGAAGACCAAGATCAACAAAAGTAACGACGACCCAGATGATTACTCGGCCTAGAATCGCTAGTTTTCAAGCCAAGAATCAAAGAACAAACGATTTCACAAGTACCCATCTGGAATCCAATATGCCTTTGGACCGACTCAAAGTTTAATTCTGCCGTTGTAGCTGCAGCTGCTGCCGCTGCTTGGTCGAGCCTCAGCTTGTTTTGTTGCAATTGGAATCATGCTCCACGGTCACGATCCAACGGACCCACAATTGTAGGACTCTGAGATTGGCGGCAAAAATCTGAACAAGATAAAAACAAATAAAATTATCTTTATCAATATTTCACCATTACTAATATCATTTCAATATTTCATTTATTATGATCACCATTGTTTTAGATGCATATGATTTATAATTATTTTTATAATTAAAGAAAATTTTAAACTAGTTAGAGATATTAAACAGGAAAAAGAAAAGTAAAACTCAACAATTAAAAAGGTTTAATTTGGTTTTTTTGAAAATTACTTAATTACTTCTTTAACTTTATTAATAACATTTTTGTAAGAATAGCTTATGTTTTTAAGAGTACTTTGAAACACTAAAGATTTCACTGTTAAATATATAAACCATTTTTGAAATAATAATAATAACAACAATAATAAGATTTTTTTTTAATTTTTTGCAAAGTTTAATCATTGGTTGAGGACTTGAAGTTGAGAATCTGAAGACGTCTGTGTGCATCCTCTCCCTAGCTTTTTTTTTTTTTTTTTTGGATAAGATTCCTTTTAATCTAATGTGCAAACCTTTTTTGACTTGGGCAATCTGACAAGGTACCCGGTTCTGTTTGAAGTGGCTCTGTACTTTGTAGATTCTTCCCCTTTCTTTTTTTTTTTTTTTTTCTTTCTTCTTTTGCTTTTATTTTTATTTTTAAAATTTTTTAACTAACTGCAACTGTAACTTTAACTACCAATTTTAGATTGCCCTCTGAAGCATTTTCTTTATTCATTTTATAAGGGATGGTGTGAACGGGAAGCTAAGCAAATAGTTTATGTTAACTAGTGGGAATTCTTAATATTTTTAAAAGAAGTTATGACTGTTAACAATTAGAGTATTGCTGTCACTTGCATAATTATCTATCTTCTCTCCTAATTATATGGGTTGATTAATATATTTCTCTTAGAATACTGGTCAATGTTTAGAACAAAATAAAAAAACAATAATAATAAGGCCAAATATTCAAAAAAAATTAATGATAAAAAAATGTTAGAATGATAATTTCGAAATATTAATTACTTGTTGCAGTACAAATAATTGTCACCCTTTTTATATAATTAATGATGTAGAAGCTATTTACAGGATTGTATTTGGTTGATCATTTAAAAATTAAGATTCAATTCAAAATAAAAAAATAAAAAATATTTTTTAAACTATTTTCTAAAACACATTTTTTTTCCTTTAAAAAGAGTTCTAAAAATTTTATTAGACTTCAGTACTTCACACACTACATATTTTATAAGCCACGTTGGCTAATATATACATATATATATTCATTAGAAAAATAATCTTAAATTTTTCACTAACAATTTGCTGAAAGCTTTAAAGATTTACGTCTCTTTTAATTTCTTTTTAGAACAATCATAAATTCTCAAAAATGATAACAAGATAAATAGTAAGAAATGACTTGAACTCGAAACCTTTGAGCAGTATGGACACGCAACTAATAAACCTACCTACCAATATTAGCTTTCAATATTAATAAATGTTTCATGACTTGCATAAACATTTCAATAATCAATTTGGTGCTGATTAGGTTTATTTTTTATTAACATAACCATATAATCTTCTTGCAAAAACTTTAATTTCCTAAGGAAAAAGACTCAATCCACTTGGCAAAGTCAACCTTGAAGTTACATAAGCAAGAAGATATCTACAAGCTAATGTTTTTTGATTTAATAAAGCTAACAAGGAAAAATTTCAACTTGCATGACCTAATCAACCCAAAATATAATTTAAAAAATTTAGTAGGGTCTACTCAATCCAATAGTTCTTTGAATTAGAGATTAACAAGCCATAAATGTGT
>JAJIYU010008412.1:0-18032 GCA_030144865.1 Tinospora cordifolia | reverse complement strand
AGATCGCTTCCTAAATTATTTGTAGCACTTCGTGGCTACTACTTCGCAAACTATTTAGAATAGCTCAAGCAAAGAAGAATTTAGAACTAAGGTTGCCAAGAAGGAGGCAAAGAGAGAAAGCAAGAGGAATTTTCAATTCTTGTCTTTGGGATGAATGAAATGGGTGGAGTAGGGGGTTTATACAGGGCCTTCTACCAAATAGTATCTCTATCTTTCCAATGTGAGATTATTCCTTCCCACACATGCCCACTTTAACATCTTAACATATGAGATGTTTCATGAATGTTTTTCCTTTACCCATTTCTTCTCCATGTATATTACCATAATACTAAACAAAATATTATTTTCATAAAAGCATCTAATTAATATTTTATACACATACTTTTTCTATATTAACATCATACTAAAAATATTATTTTCTTATTCAAATAGGGAATCATATAATTACCCAACAATTCTATATGTCTAATATTAATCATTGTATATTCATTTATGCTTCTATGCTAACTAGTTAATCAATGACAAATATACATATTTATACGTATATGTGTTTTAAACTCAAATTTTGGTTATTTCGGCACTAAAATTTCATGTATTACAATTATTATGTCGCTAAAATTTCAGGTATTACATTTTTGGGTGATTCGTGCTTTGATTTTTAGATTGTTCATAATCTGAATTTTATTTCTCCTATTTTATGATTCTTGAATATGAGCTTAATTATGAGATAATGATGATTAATAACCATATACCATCATAGTGAACATGTGGGTTACAATGGATGTTCTTTACATGTAATTAGTTCACATGGTGTAAAAACTAAAATACTTGATTGGTGAGTAAGAGGCTCTAAGTACAAAAGTCCAATAAAATTGGCTAACAATTGTATTTTTCACTCCAAGGACGTATTTTGCTAAGAACATCAAGGGTCATAAAAACCCTTTTGGACTAAGTCACAACTATACACAAAATATTGCTTGAAAAGCTTAATGTATGCAAGTGTATGAATTATGAATGTATTTTTAGTCTAAATTAGAAAATTGGTTGTTTGAAAAGGATCCACTGGGTTATGTGCTCACCCTTCCTCTCTTATTTTCAGAAGATTGAACATGCATGAAGACATTGCAAATTGTGATAGTTTCTTTATTTTTAAAAAGTTTCTATATTTGAATATAAGTGCTTGTAGCCCAAGTTTTGAATATTCTGCTGTAATAATTTTATTTTAAGATTAAGTTATGTACTCCACTTTATTTAAATTAATAAAGTTTACGAATTTATTTTATCTCTTGTATTATTGTCTTATTTGATTTGATTCCTAAAATTGAGTTAAGTACTCTTGAATTGCATTTAAGGCATAAGATAGTTGAAATAGAATGTCAAATATGAGTCACTTGTAAAGTAATATCAACCCAACCCAACCCAACCCGCTTGTATGGTTAAGTCCACTGTCAAAACAATGGTTTTGTACAAAATTGAAAGAATACGAGGATTGGGGTATTACAAAACTGATCATGACACAACAAGAAACACAAATTAGCTCCATTTACAAATTTCAAGGATAAAATTTCTTTTTAGGCCTAAGCCCAAGACTTTAATCTCAATAAACCATAGTTAACAACAATCAAATCAAATTAAGCGACAAAATTTGTGTTGAAATGCTCAAATCGTCGAGTAGAATTGAAAAGAAAATAATACAGATATATGCAACGTGCTACCCTAAAATGCAGCAGCATGCTGCATTAAGATAGAAGGAGAAAGCATCGCATTGCTCTATGTTACAGTTGCCCTAAAAATAGAATTTTCAAGATGACATTGATGGTATTGTCAATGGCTTAAGCTATTTTTTAAGAAAACTACAATTGATCATATTTGTCCTATAGGTTTCAATGACCTGTGTACTCCTTAGGGCTTACCTATCTTACTCAGTGGTTGATCAAAAGTAAAATGTATTCTAAAATGTCTAATGTATTGAATTGTGTACAGAGTCTTTGTATGTCTATGTTTTAACCAATCACTAAACTCGTAGAGCTCACCCCCTTTCCCTCGAAATGCAGGTAGAGACATCTACTTGGGCTTGAGAGTTGACTCCACTATCATTGTTCATTTCTCTATTTTTCTTCTCTTGAACTTTGTATATTTTATCGTTTTGGACTTGGAAGTGTACACCCCAACTAAAATGGCTAAAGTTTATTATGATGGGGTCTTTGTGTGATAAAGCAATGACTATCTTGGAAATGGGTTTATGAATTTGTATGCATTGAATATAATAATGAATCTTGATTTTCTTCGGAACTCTAATATTTCATTTTGTTAAACTATGTTTTGAAAAAGAAAGACTAGAAATAAGATAATAGCATCTCTTAGGTTTGCCCAAAATATAAATAAATTTCTTTCCTCGCCATGTTAAGCACATTAATTTCAAAGTAAAAAACACGTATTTTCAAAAACAAAAAGAACAAAAAAAAAAGGCTTTCCATTCACTTTCCACTATAAAAAAAGAAAAAAAAATGCTTTAAAGAAAATAAATCAATAGTTCAAAAGAATTAGAAAAATAGGTGTTACAACACGATGGAATGGCAAGGAAAATAAGAAAATGAAAGATCATTCTCTGTTGCATGAAGAAACGGTGCCACATCACCAAAATTTGGACATGTGTAGTGTAGATTTTTTTTTTCACTTAAACTAGGTTTTACAAACCTAATCAAATAATCAACACAAGTAATCCCCCATTTAACAACTCATCACCTTGGTCTCTTAACTGGAGGAGTGGAGACTCTTCTAGTCTCTTAATTGTCCCTCTTCTGTTCTAGTGCGTTGCTTTCGGATGCACTATTTATTAATTGTCCACTCATATACTATCATTCACTCATAAACATTGTCAAAATTAGATCAATTATTATCAAATTAATTTAAAATCATGTTAAGTAATTCATTTATAATATCAAAATTGTTATTTTATTCTAGTAGACATGTCAACTCATGTAATTATATCAATTATTATCAAATTAAATTAAAATAATGTCAAGAAATTCATTTACAACATTGAAATAATCATTTTATTCTAGTAGTTCACCGAAAGTCAGGGTCGGTATATTGATTTTTATTTGCTTATGTTTAAAATTGTACTTATTCATTTTATTTAACTTATATCAAGCATAGTTTGTTGGAAACAAAAATCATTTTATTTTTGACTTAATAATCCAAATTTAAGTTTATTGAGTCTTAAGTTTAAAGTCAAGAAAAAGTGAGACCAATCTCTATGTTGTTATTATCTTTATTATTATTTATGCTCATATGTTGTGATCTAGAGATTTAGAAGAATTGAGTTCTCAAATAAGAAAATAAAGAAGAATAATTAAAGAAGAAGCTAGCTTTGGTAAAAATACTAGGCTTGAGTGAAGAGGAATAAGAAAAAAGAGGATTGAGTGATTTGTGTAGAAGGAGAAGCTAGGGTTTGGGTTCGCTTGAGTAGACAATATGAAGATAAATTAATAATTTTCTTTTTTTAAAATGGTCATTTAAATTTAGAATGGCATTTTTGTCCTTTTTACATAATTTATTGTGTTAAACAAAAAGTAGGGCCAAAATCACCTCATTAGTGGCTCTCTTTACCTTCTAACACTAAGTCCATCCCAGCCAATTTAAATATTTGATGTACTCACCTTTTTTTTTTCTAAAAATCCTAAACTATCCTTATTTGAATCTTAACTAACCCCATTACTCACTCATTCCTCAAACCCATCAGCAATCTCACTCTTCTTCACCGTCATCGTCACCGATCGCCTTCGCTGCTACTGTCATCATGAACCCTCACTGAGCCACTGCGACCATTTGCTTTCACCGAAAATCTATTGTGTTAACTGTCGCAAATCCATTTCAAGCTATTGTGATGCTATAGCCATGCCACCTGCCAGACCTTGAGCAACTTTCACTAAAAAGAAACTTAGATCTAGTAAAATTCGTAGTTTCATTGTGTTTTAAAGTAGTTTTATCCTAGTGTGGATGATGTAACCTTCATTTTTGTATACTTTTTGCAAGCAAATTAGATGGGGCTAATGTTAAAGACTCTTGGCCTTGTGTGGTTGAGACTCTCTAAAGAGTCTCGGCCACACAGGGTCAAAACTCTTGAGAGGGTCTCGACCCTGTGTGGTCGAGACTCTTCAAAGAGTCTCAGCCCTGTGTGGCCGAGACCCCTAAACCCTTAATTTTTTTTCTTTTTTTATTTGTCTTATTATCTTCATTTGAATATGATAATGAATCAATGATTAGTTGTATTTTATGAAAAAATGGCACCAAAAAATACAATGGTTGTAAGAAAGAAATAGGGCATTCAATCAAAAGCAACTTCCTAAAGTGCATCTTCTTTGAGTCTTTCATTAATGGCATCACTTAGGCGAGCTATGGTGGCAACAAGATCTAATCTTCTGTTAGTCAGTAAAAGCTCCATACATTACTCACAACAAGGAAAAGAAACCAAAGAACATGAAGAGGCCCACGTTACTGAAGAGCATGAAGAAGGTGAAAATACTCCTAGACCTTTTCATGGTGGTCCGCTAATCCATCTACTATTAAGAGTTTTAAACACCATGTAGGAGTAGCATTGAGGAATAAGGTTAATTTTAATTCTTATACTTATTATAGTCAAATATTTTTTTCTCAACAACGAATTGAATAATTTATTTTTTGAAAAAAAAAACTTTTGTGAGTGCAACATCGAGGCCCACCGAAGTGTATAAACCATGGGAATATGATCAAGGCTTAGAACCTTGAATGTCACCCACAACAAGCTAGCTTATTGGAAATTATCAATAGATCCAAATTGAGCTCGTTGATCACATGTTCATATAGCTATACTGATAGGACACTTATATCATTGAGAGGTGGCATCCAAAGACGAACACGTTTCACTTCCTATTTGGTAAAATATCCATTACACTTAACGATGTCTGCATTCTTCTTTCTATCCCACTAATGGGCAAATCAGTTTTACTAAAACCGCATAAGTTTGATGTTGTTGTGTAGTTGGTGTGTGAGTGTCTTGGTGTTTCTGAAGAGGAAGTCATGGAAGAAATCAGAACAGCTGAAAGGTTCACCTTAAGTAAGAGATGGCTAAGGAATCTCTTATGCATGGCCAAAGAAAATATAAATGAATACTATGGTGTTGAAGCAACTGTTAGAGCATTCATTTTGTCTCTACTTGGTAGCACATTGTTTACTGATAAGAGTGGTACTCGAGTTCACGTCTCCTTACTTCAGCTAGTGAAGAATGTGGACACTATCGAATCGGGTCGTATGCTTGGGAAGCAGCTGCTCTTAATTTTTTGTAACGTCAGTTTGGCAGTGCTTGATGAACCAAGGTTTGTTAGGTGGCAAGGTATCTCACCGTACTTGAGGTGCATTTTATTTGTCACATCTTATATAAACTTAAACATTTGTGTTTTCCATATACATTCATATATGATGGTTGTTTGAATTTGTGATTTCTATAGGGATGGATATATGAACATTTTCCTTTTACTTGTCCACTCGTCAATCTCCACTACCACAATAATTTACCACGCTTTGAGATATAGACCCAAAGGATGGAGATGGGTCTTAATGATAACTACATGTTTACGTTGCATTAGACAATCAACCAATATCGTCCTCATGAGGTAAGTATTATATGTTATTGAAATCTATTAAATATAAGTATGTGGTTTTGTTGTTTACAACTTAAAGTAGTTATTTATTTTAAAAGTTTACTGAGATCCATACAGATACTCAAGAGAGGGTGTACCCCTATCAGAGGTGGTTTTTTGCATTTGGCTGATTAAGTGTTTAAAAATTATAGAGTCATACTACCCCGATAGATTTCTCCAATAGCTAGGATATGTGCAGACAATATTTGGCACTCTACTTGACCCAATAAAAATAGAGCGATGGGCCACCAAAAATAAATACTCAGTGAAGCATATGTTTATTACACAATTGTGGGAGAGGTGGCAAAATCATATTTTGGCACTAATTGTTTAGGGAAATGAGATATGTCATCCATGGGACTCATCACCAGGGTACATGGAGTGGTTCTCTCCAATATCTCATCCTGTTGTGGAAAACCCAAAGATTGTGACTAAACATGATAGCCACAATTTGGAAAATGATATCATCCAAGTAAAAATTCGTTATTTATGTTGATCATTTGAACAACAATGAATTAATGTTGGTCATTTAATAGTTATATTTTTGTGGCAACGGAATACGATTGCACTCGACATTGAGCTACAATAGAGATCATTGTCTGAAGAATAGTTGACATTACCATTAGCTATTAGCTGTGTAGACTCTATGATCGATCTGCTCTGAGGTCTTGACATTCGAGGAGTAGTTCATTATGGAACTGTTGATGGGGCGAATATGCCTTTGAGCCACATTATGCCAAATGACATTGGATCGTCGTGGCCAGTTCAAAGGATTTTTGCAAGAAAGCGTAGGGCCTCATGTGATGATTAGATGAATTTATTTTGTAGCATTGTAATGACTTTGAACAATATTTGAATTGTTATATTGTATGTTTTTTTTATGTAATGAATTGAATTAATTTCACTCTTAATTTTGCCTGATTTGCAATTAGTTGTAGTTTTTCATTGTTGAAGTTGATGTTATATTGGATGTTCTCAAATTTTTAAAAGGGTGGTCTCATTGCGAGCCATGTGACTATCCAAAGCAAGACCTTAAGAAGATTCATTTCCTAAAACACAAGTCGTTTTTTTGCCAAATTTGTCAAAACTGTAAAAATAAATGTAAATAAATGATGAAACGGCCTAACACAAACAAATAAAAGTTGGGATCAAGGTGTTAAGCATTGTTGGGTCTTAGCCCTATGGTCTCGGCCAGACAAGGCTGAGACCCAAATGAACGATCTCGGCCCAGGTTGGCCAAGACCCATGAAAGCGTCTTAGCCTTATCTAGCCTAGACCACAGCTTAAAGTTGTTCCTCTTTTTTTTCAAAAAAAAAAAGACTATTCTATTGTAACATTGAATAACATATAATATTTCATCGTAACATTGTATAATATGTATACCAAAGTATTCGTAGTGTGATCTATTACAAATTCTTTACATTTCTATTTTTTTGCCAAATTACACAATAGTAACCAAACTAATACACTATGGAATAATAAGATTTATAACTTCTTCACTTATACTTCTCTTTTTTCGTATACATCTAAAATAATATAGTAGGTGGCCCAATCTTTTGCTTGTGGATACCAGCTTGGGTGCCACTCTTTCAAAATTGGTGGAATAGGTGAATTTGGTTTGAACAAAACCTATAGAAAAATGAAAATAATTAGTTTACGTATAATCATTAACCAAATTATGATTAAAGTGAAATATAAGAGGATTGCCCTAGCAAAGTAGCCGCTATAAACATAATTTATCCCGATCATTTTTCTCATTTGAAAAGGTGAGGCTTAATTTCTCAACAAGAAGAAGTTATGCATTGGTCACTTAATAACTGGACTAACACCACATTGAAAGTAGTTGATACTAATAAACTCATGTTCGATAGTGTCATCCATTTATTTAGTGGTGCCCATGATTGGGCACAGTCTAATAACTTCTTCATTTACTACACCCTAGTAGAACCAAGAAAATTGATATATTGGGCTTCAAAAAATTGTTCAGCTCGCTTATCATATCAACCCTCATTTGTTGCCAACCATCTTCCCCATAACCTAGGCCTGTGATAGTGACACGATACCTAGAATTACCATTGAACTTGACATCAACCACATGATGAATGTGTTCATGTCACCCAACATGAAATGCCTCGAAATAAGTCAATGTCATTCTTGACCGAGTCATTTAAACATTTTGCTTTAAAACTTTCTTTTTCATTAAAGAATTGGAGGATGAGCTCGAACCAATAGATAAAACATGTTCAAATTGGGAAGGTTCTCACTTTGTAGATATGTCCACCTTTGGCCTTCCTTTTGTTTTGATTTTATTTGTAGGAGGAACAACAGAGGACATACATGGAGAGACAATCTCTATCATATCTGTTACTTTTTCTAATAACACTCTATAATTGAAGTCTCGCAGTCTTATCGGGGTCATCAAGGCTAAGCCTTTGCCAATGGACATGAACATCCTCTAATGGGATCAGCAACTAGGTGACTTGATACCTAGCAAGCTCATGAAGACAAATCCATGTCTTTTATGTAACACACAACCACAAGAAACTTGATCAACACCGACACCCTGTCCAGGTTGCAACTTAATTTGGCATTGATGAAACCATGTCATAATGTGAAAATAGGAACTTGGTATTGATGTACAAAGATACTCAAACTTTTTTCAAATAATATTTTGATCTCTGTGTGTTGTTGCTCAAGCATTGAATTCATTGTACCCCATAATGTCAAAAAACTTCCTTGAGAAGGCCTGAGGTACCTCTTTAATTTGGCATGTGCATTATCCGCCCTATTTGTTGTTGTGTTCTCAAAGGGCATCACCTTATAAGTCCAAGCCTTAACAAACCTCTTTCTAAATTAGTTCAATTGGGTACTTTTTTAATATGTAGGTACATTCTCAAATGCACTATACTTGGCCTCCATAACTTGAAGTTTTTCATTTACTCATCCTCTATTGAACTGTTCATCGAGCAATTCCACTTCTAAAGAAATTTTTTGAATTCACCATCCTTCTGAAACATTTCTTTTGTGTTAGCCAATACATTCCTATTGATGTGTCATGTACATAGTAAATTAGTACAATTGGGAAACGCATAGGCAACTGCATTCATTAACGCCAAATCTCTATCAGTAATAATCACATTTGGCCTAGGACATCCATTTATCAACTCTTTTAATCTCTCCAGGAATCAAGTGAGATTGTTCGCTTTTTTAGCTGACATATACCCAAATGCAACTGCTAATGTCATATCTATAGATGTCACCCCAACGATCTGTATAATTGGGTATTTGTACTTATTTGTCTTAAAGGTACAATCAATTAAGAACACTTCAGAAAAGATTTTTAGCAACTCAACTAAACAGTTATGAGCCTAGAAAATATCTTTCACTACATTACTTTCACTTTTACACCTATGCCACTCAGTGTATTATATTTCATCTAACAAGTGTAACAGTTGTTGCATTTGTATCCCACCCCTAGCTTCTATTAATCTTTGCTTTCGCCTTGTATTGTAAGTAGTCCTCAAGGTAGATGCATTCATCGAGTTTCTTTCCTTCAACGTTATTAGTATCTCTCTTGGTCGTGCATTGGCGTTTATCATTTGCAACATTATATCAATCTCATTGGTATCCAACTTACTAGCATATGAGTGGCCTTCAAGATAGTTTGCTGACAAGAGATTGTGAATACCACATGCTACTATTAAAGTCCATATTCTGTCACTCGAATTCTTTCCATTCAACGAAAAGGGATAACAACACTTCTTAGTCCTTATCTCGGATCTTCCTTTTACCTTCTTGTCACTGTTAGCACATGGCCTTTTTGTTCCTTTCTTGTACGACTTATACCTTTCACAAGCAACATTTATTCTTGCTCGTCGACCATTTCCTCCAGCGTCTAAGTTATTAGTAGTCACAATAAAGCCATTCATCTTTCCCTTACTTTGTGTCAATGAGATCATTTCTTCCCTTGTACTAAATGGTTCGCCGGTGTAAATTGCTCAGTATAATCAACAATAACGTCAGTACATTCTTTTTCAAGTTAAAATTATCAAAATAAATATTAATTAATCAAGGAAACAAAAAAGAAATGAATTTAAAAGTAACAGGTACGGTCTCGATCAAATAGGGAAAAAACTCACAACAGGAGTCTCGGCTAATCAGGGCTAAGACTTATGCCGTAAGTCTCAATAACTTCTAACTGAGACTCTTCCATCTGTCTCAGTCACCTTTGATCGAGACTCATATAGTGAATTTCAGCCACGCAAGGCTGAGACAAAGTTCAATTTATTTTCAAATAAACACAAAATGTTCATCGGAATGACATAGAAAAATACCTCATTGGCGCCTATATTGCTTATAGAATCGGTTTTTTGTGTCATTTCTTAATAAACTAAACTAAAAGTTGATTCACATGAATGTCCTAACATCAAAGACGAAAATGAACATATCATTGTTATATTTATTCGTCATTACAAACTTAAAAGCTATATAACAATGCAAACCTCGCAAAAAACTAGTTAGGTTCTCGCTAGAATGTTCATAAGAAGCTCACCAAAATTTTTAAATGTGCTCACCAGAGATGAAATCTTGATGGGGAACCGGTTGTGTGGGTTAGGGTGAGGTGAATGAGATTAGTTGGTGATAAATGAGGTTTTTAATCAAAGGTAAATTAGTCATTTTACACAAGATATAGTTGAAATAAAAAAGTGGGGTGAAGAAAGTCACTAATAGAATAATTTTAGGCCCACTCTAAGTAAATTATAATTTGGTAAGGTAACTAGAAAATATGATATAGAGAGCAACTTTGATCTTGTCAACTCGTTACTCATTTATTCGTTCAAAAATGTGATAGGAATAGAATTGAAAGAACTCTCGCCATCTTATTTGTTGTTGACTTCCTCTTCACTCTTTTTCTTGTTCTCTAGTTCTTCTTCTTCTTTAATTTTTTATTCAATCTCCCCGTTCCCCTTTTATATCTTGCTTTTCTTCTTCACAACAAATGTAAATAGCCCTGGTTCCTCTTTTATCTCTCGTTTTTCTTCTTCATAATAAATGTAGATAGCTATCAAGTGTTAATAGGCTTTTTTTCATAAAAATGAGTTTTTATAATTGGAAAAACATCAAAATTAAAAATAATACTAATAAGTAATCTATATATATATATATTTTAACCTTTGAAGTCCAGGTGACTTGACCTACTCGGCTAGCGGGCCGGATGTCAGTTGGGTTGGATCCTAGAAACATGGAGATTGGATGAAATCAAGCTTGGTCCCATGCCAGTCAATCTGCTACCGTTGGGTAGAAAATAAGGGATCGAAAGCCAACATCACAAAGTCGCACATCTTCCATTTTGTCGAGCTCCTTTTTGACATTTCAAATCATTATACTACAATTTGCAACTGCAACCACGGTATATATATATATATATATATATATCCATACCTTACATGTACATAACTGTATATGCTGCAGAAAGCCCATAAGTCTCTGCCCCAAAATACTATCCTACAATATCTCCTCCATTACACACTCCTACCGGTACTCCTACCCTACTCAATCAATAACTAAAATTTTCATTCCACTAATAGCCAAAAATAAAGAAGAGAAAAGATATAATGTCTGAAACAAAAAAATCAAATAACAAATGTTAATAAAAATGTTCAATGGACCAATAAAATGGACAAAAATATCGAGATGCAAATTAAGTAATTAATCCTATGCATTGTTAAATAGAAACTACATTCTCATTCTTTTCTATTAACATTTAAAAAAAAAAGAAAAAAAGAAAGAAAAAGCACTTGTATCTAGATTTAGATTGGATTTTTAAAAGATCTTGGCCAACCTCATTTTAAAACCAAACAAAGTTGGACATATTTTGCCAGCTGATATTGGTTGATTATTTGACCATCAAACAAAACAAACCCTCTTACAATCTGAATGCCTTTAAAATGTTTGTAATAAAAACTGGAAAATGAGCGTACGCAAGCAGTTCTTATAACGTGTAGTTGGGAAACTAAAACAAATGACAAACAAGCGTTTAAGAATCACGGCAGCCTCATCCATCCAATATAACTACTTCATTAAAATTAAATTTGATTATTAGTTTAGGTTTTAGCAACTGTATTGCCCAATAACGTGACACCCAATGGCCAATATCTGGAATGGTTCCTCATTTATTTTCCTCTTCCACCTGTTTACTGTTTTTTTTTTTTTTTTTTTTTTTTTTTTTTGGGTTCCTCTCCAATAAGATCGCCAGTCCTCTCTATCTACATCGAAACACTACAAATGTCACTGTTTCCTCTTTAATAGAACAGCTTTCCTCGTGCATTTACATCTCCCAAGTTTTGGTAAATGGAATAGACCCAGTCTCTACAGTGATTGTCATTATTTTATTTTTATTTATCAACATACAGGGAAAGGGCTCATCAAATATTGCAACAATTTCTCAAAATTCAAAGAAAGAGAAAAATAAAAATAAAAAGCAGTAAATGTGAACATAAACAATTAAGAGAGATTTAGAAAATAAAAATAAAAAATTGTGGTGTCAAACACAATAACACTGGTGGTGAGACTAAGAAAACAAACCATATTGATTCCATTGAATCAAACATCCAAATTTCAATTCATAACAAAAGAGTAACTAACTACAAAGATTTTCTGGGGATAATTCATCATGAACCTCTGGCATTCGATCATTCACTGACAAACTGCAAAATTTTTCTTTCCCCTCCTCCCTAGTCTAATGTTGGGGGTTGGTTTGGGGGTAGGGAAAAATAAAAGGGGAAAAAACTATTTTTAAGTTATATAAATGAAATCTCTCGTCTCCAAGTTACTCAAAGGTTAAAAAAAAATTAACTTCCCATTGCAGACATTGGCAACCACCAACCAATAAATCACATACCTCACTTGTTAGTGAGAAGTGTTTACCATAATCAATGAAAATCATCAAACCTGGAGCAGCCATCAACCACTACCTTGACGACCAGCTCTTGCATTCTCATTCTGATTGAATCGTTGATAACCATCGCCATTGCTGCGTCCAGATGGACCTCGCCCCCTCCCTGATGCATCACCGCGGCTTCCAAACTCATTCCTACTAAAGCCTCCTCTACCACCACCCAAATTTCCACGACCCCTTGAGTTGTCATTTCGTGATCCACCCCTGCTTGGAGGGAAACGTGCTCTCCCACTTCCAGCTGCAAGAACAACCAGATGAATGTTCAAGAATTGTACTACAATAAGTGATGATCCATAGCCTTGGTAACTTCAAATTTGTGAGAATATAACTGAGACCATCATATCAACAGCAACAAAAAATAGAACAGTATAACATTAAACTTGCCCCGAGATGTAGTTCTCTTTTCCTCCACAAAAGCTTGACGACCTCCAACATTGATAGGTGATGCCTGAAATTAGAGAAGTCTGCTGTTTAGTATATGTAAAGCAATTAAAGCAAGCAATGTTATCATAAGTGTTTTGAAAAATATAATAATAACAATAAGGGTGTGTTTGGTTGGTGTGAATCAAAATTTTCTCAAAAAATTATGAGTTTTTTAAAAAAAAACTAATTTTCTCATGTTTGGCTATGAAAAATGGAGATAATATTTTCTTGAGTGCACATATTTTCTTACAAAAATTTGCTTTAGTTTGGGAAGAGAATAAAATTCTCATGAAAAGAATTTTTATATATAAATTTGAAAAATAATTATTAATAACTACCTTTTCCAAAGTTATGAGAAAATTTTCTCAAAAACATTTTGTCAAAAAAGTTTTCTTAAGAAAATAATATTTTTCAAAAAAAAAAAACATTTTAGCTGCCACACACACCCAAACAAGAAAATCAAAAAAGAGAAGGAAAAGAAAACAGCAAAAAGTAAGTGTTGATAACAAATAATAATTTACAAACCCAAAAATAATGCAATAAACATGAATTTTCACACCTTGACCACAAGAACATATCATGTAGAGAGAGAGAGAGAGAGAGAGAGAGAGAGTCTGAACTATAAGAAACCTCTAACATAGTATCAAAACAAATAAAATTTCCCATTCATTTACAGTCAATTACATTGAACTCTAAAGAAATCACAACTTCAACTATATGTTTAATTTCGATTGTTATTGATGCAGTACTAAAACAATGGAAGTTATCATCAAATTACTTCAAGGATTTCAAGAGAACTTAAAAAAAGACACCATATTCAATGAAAAGGAGTCAAAGCAACTTACATCGAGTGCACTGCGGACAGAGGTTGGTGATTCAAACTCCACAAAACCAAAACAGAACCCTTGTTGCTGCACAAAAAAGGTTCAAACGAAAATTGTATCATTAAAAGGCGCAAACTATTACTACGATAAAACCTCGTATATCTGAAACGAACCTTGTTACTTCTGACTTGGACACCACCAGGCTTAATAGAACCAAATTTCTTAAACTCTCCTTCAACTTGCACAGGTGTTGCATTCATAGGCAAATTTCTGATATAAATTGAGTAGCCGTCTACAGGGAGGAACAGAAGCCAATAGCCCAACAGAAGGGGTAAATAACAGGAATGACAATACTAGAATACAGATAAATAAAGAGTCTAATGCTATCATGGAAAAACAAGTGCACTACAATTTGAAATCATCCATGTGTAGCAGCCATGTGTAGCAAAGATCTTTCTAAGAATTTTAATGGTTAAATTGCTCAGGTGATGCATTTATATCATCCTTTTTCCAGGGCATCTCCAGTACACTATTGGGACAATTAAGCCTTAACTAGTGTAAGAGAGAATGGATTAAAATTTAGAAACTCCTTTCTGAAATGCAGGGATTAAGCTGCAAAAAAAGGCCCTTCCAAGAACCCCAACCTGCAGTAGTGGCAGACTTCTGCATTAGGTACACCCTTTTTATCTCATCGCCAATAGGATGTCTCAGCTTAATGCGTTGTTTGATGTGTCTTCCTCACTATTAAGAACATTTACAGTTGCCAAACACTAATCTAGCAAAAATGGTCTCATCTGGCCTATAAATAGAACAGGCATTACCAAGTGCCAGTTCTATTAAACAGTCTCAGGATGCCTAGATTGAGTACTCCTTGCCTTTAACCTGGCCAAATAAAGTAATGAATGGCAAGGTTACAGTAAGGAAAAACAGATACCTTCCTCTTGAGTATTATCGTTATCCGGAACACTGTTGTTTTCGGGGGCTTTGTTGCTACTAGTAATTAATGGTTCAGGAGCTGGAATAGGTGCTGCAAGCCCAACTGAAATTTGTGCAACATTCACAGGTGCTGTCCTGGTGGATTTAGCAGGCGCATTGACTGAAGTAGGAGCTGTACCCTTCATAACCTTCACCTGCACACAGATGTCCACTTGATTATTAAATTATACTCGAGGAGAAAGTTAAACAACCAAGCTTTGCAGGAGAGGATGCCTCTAACACTAAAACTCACAATTGAAGCATATGACTTTTTAGGAGCATCTTCTGGAACAACAGAAGATGCTGACTCAGTAACTGGATGGCTTTCACTTTCACTTGGATGGGCTGCAGGCTCCATAATAACTTCTACTACTTCAGTTGATGATTCTTCATTCTGCGATGGATTATAGACCTCACCATTGTCAAGACCTTCCTCCACAACAGTTACAGATGTTTCATCAGTGGGAAGATCAGGGGCACGAGAGGCAGCCTCTGAATGAATAAAAACAAGTACCAAAATCAATATCGATCAGAAGATTACCTAAAAATTGAAAAAAGAAAAAATAAAATAAAATAAAATAAGAAAGAAAGAAGTGAAAACAGGCTAACCTGGATCTGGCACAGCAGCAACTGTTGGAGAACTTTCAATGACACCATTGACTACCACAGCATGAGACTCAGTCGACTCTTTTTCATCAACATACCTAAAAACATCATTAAGGACAAAGTAACCCTTGTCTTGAGGGGCCAGAAAAAATGACTGCGTGAACATCCTTTTCAAACCGTCCTTCCCAGTCAGACATCCAGTTACCAAAACAAGCACACCATCCTTGTAAGAGTCCTGAGCATCTGCAGTTTTAATCTCAGCTTTAAAATCCTTAGAGTTCATTGAAAGTATCTTTTCATTTATGGCCTGCTCCAAGGTTGCAATAATCCAAAATGACAAGTCAGTTATGCTTAATCATAGAAACTAATGTCAGAGTGCTCAAGAGCAATGCACCTCCAGTCTCAATACATTTGATTTTTCATCATTGTGATTCATGATACAAGAACTTTATTAAAGAAAATATCCTAGAAAGAAAGAACTTAAGCGCAAGAAATCAAGTAATATGGCTATATGTCAGATTACATCACCCCTTCCTCTACTTTAGTTACAAGGAATCTATAAGATCTGTGTCCTCTTAAAAAGTTTTCTTTTCCACAGCCACTAAAACATTGAACAAGATGTTATAAGATTTCTAAATTTTAAAGTTCAAAGCAACAAACAATAAGCAAATCAAGCCAACCAAAGTATTAAAACACCACAGAACAAGCTTCCATGCCACTCAACAACTTAGCATTGATCTCGAAAGATGTGGACCAACAGCTCATAGAAATCAACTAAAATGTATTAGTTTCTGTCAAAGAGATTGACATAATAAATTCTGCTTAGTTTCTTAATTTCTTGCATTATACATCAATGGAAACGGCCACGTTGCTATTTGTGACAGAAGTTCAATCAATAGTGTTGATTTTTTCCAACCAATGCATCAGATAAGTTCCATTTAATTAATTAGCAATGATGAAATCTACCTGAAGTGTTCACCTGACACATGTTAACCTTTAGTTCCACCATAACATACTTCCACTGAAACAGTTCATCTAACCATTACATGACATACATATCCTGCATGTGATCGATATTCAGGACCTAAAACTTAGAAAGGGCAAAATATAGACATACGGACACCACATTGTCAAAGTGAATGGTCCGAAGACTTCTGTACTTGTCTGACAAAATTTCTAACTTCTAAATAGTTGACACTAAAATACTAATATACAGACAGATTTTCCAAAGATTGTGATATAATCTGTATCACTTCTCAATCGACCTAATTCAAACTCAACTCAGGATGTGGATCGATTGAGCAGATTGTGTTCAAAGAATATCTGGACTATATAATGACAGTTAAAATTTGTGTTGTGTCATTCAACAAATTAGAAATCAAATTTCATAAAAGTGTAATTTCAACAAACTTACCTGCATGGTTGTCACAGATGTCATCATACCATCAGCTTCTGGCCGACTAATCACACTGGAATCTTGATAAAATCTGTAAACCAATTCTGGCGACTGGTGAAGAATATGATAATACTGTTCCACAAAAGCATTTCCAACCACTTGAGCACTAGGAGCAGGGGCAGGACTAGTGGTTGGCATTGCCATCTCTGCAGAAGCAAAAAGACCAACCTGAACATGAGAACCAGTAGCTAACAAGCCAATCATTCCATATTCAGAATTCTAGATAATCAAGATTACATCAAATCCCTACAAACATCAATGTCCATCAATCAGAATGATGTTAAAACACTACCCAAAACAAAAGGATGAAATTATCATAAAATATAGAAAAAATAGACACAAAAAGAATTAAAAATAAAAACGACGGCAGCCAATGAATGAAACTCTTGCCTATGCATGGGCTTGGATGAAGGATCGGATCACTTTTAAGTTCACTATACCGAACCTGACTTCGCATAAAGAGTAGATGCCGACACAAAAAAGAGGAAAAGAGTTTAAAAAAAATACGAGAAAATAGCATTTGGAGAATGCCTACCATGGAGGGTAAAATGAACCATGTATCAATGATAAGTACAAACAAAATAAATGTCGTCCAGTAGCTCCCAAACTTGTTTCCTTTACCATGGTAATCTTACACATGAGAATACTTGAAATTCAAAACAAACCCTCTTGGGCTAATTTATAACACCCCACCTCCCATTCCCGGGCCCACGTGGCTCTGAGGGCGCAATTACACACGCTACCCTCGTTTCTTTCCTTTCTTGGATGTTGGACCACTTGAGAGACGGCCCCTGTTAAGTTAATCTTTTTCCTTTCTAAGTCTCAAATCCAAGAAACTTCCTATATTACCTTAATGTACTACGTATATATATTTCATGAAAAATAATTTTGTCACCATTAATTAAATAAAATCTGTATTCATTTACTACAACAAAACATAAATTAAAATTTTAAATAAAAAGATTTGGGCCATCATGCCTTATAATTAAATAAGATGCCCTCAGTATCTCCCACATAAACTTAATTCATTTCCTAAAATGTTGAAAAGAAAGACGTGAGCTAAAAAGCTCAGTGGATTATCCCAAATATTTAAATTATTATTTCGACAA